>JASANG010002656.1:0-57011 GCA_030248215.1 Enoplolaimus lenunculus | reverse complement strand
TGGGACCATAAGCCACAAACTAAACGTTTATTTAAGCAACACAAACGTAACTATAATCAGAAGGCATGAAAATGAAACTGACCCTTGTCAATCAAAGTCGTTCGCTTTTATACCCTTTTTGGGTAACAAGCTCATTTGCATTTTAAGATTTATTTTCTGAACCAGTTCTCAACAAGCTCATTTGCATTTTAAGATTTATTTTCTGAACCAGTTCCCAACAAGCTCATTTGCATTTTAAGATTTATTTTCTGAACCAGTTCCCAAATCGTCAAAACCAAAAGTTCGAGTCTGATAAAGAAGCTTCCAAAACCAGTCCGAATCTTCCCCGGAACTCGTAAGAAGATTCTCGTCAAACCGGTTGCAGGAAGCAGGAATTAAAATAGGACGCCACACAATATGTATGGCGTGTACTGCAGAAAAAAATCCGTTAATAATTGATGAAGCGCCGATCTTACTAGTACTTGTGGCAAAATGTAATATTGCATTGCAAAGTTGGCGTAATTTACTTACATTTATTTATTTTAGATACATTGCTGTTGCTCATCCGTTTCTTGCTGCGAGATTAATGAGTTGTCGCAATGCTGGCTATTACATTTTCGCAATCAGTGTGGCGTCAACTGCGTATAATGCAGTGAGATTTTTTGAATGGAAGCTTACATACGAATTACAAACCACTCAACGTACAGTTTCAACCTGCAATAAACGTTGTGAACCCGATCGCAAGCAAACAATAATTTCAAGCATGCAAGATATCACGTCTGTAAATGCATCTGTGATTGCAAAGATTGCAAACTTCTCAACTTTTATCAACAACAACAAGAACAACAACAACAACACAGCGTTTGATGCTGAGTTTCATCAAACTGACCTGCGAACGCTTTCATTTCAAGAATTTTTAGTAAATCTAACCAACAGAATAAAGCTTTATAACATCAATTCAACATTTAATTTCGACAATATATCGAAACAAAGTCTGAAGAACATTTCTTCAAATGAATCTTGTGTTACTACTGCTGTTCTAGGACACATGATTGGCAATAAAGCTAATGTATCACATGGTTTGCCTTCTGCGACGCGTGCCTGCAATATCACATTTGACGCGACCGAATACGTACTCGCGGTTCAACAGAATTTGCGCGCGTCTCCCATTTATTTTGAAGTTTACTTCACAAGTTTGTATCTTGCAACACAGTTTGCAATTCCATTAGTAGTTTTAATTTTATTAAACGGCAAAATTGTTTATCTTGTTAAGCAAGCGCAAGTTCAACGTAAATGTCTCAGTTCAAGCCAACGATCTGAGCATAGAATTGCACTGATGATGGTTGCAGTTGTTCTTATTTTTGTAATTTGCCGAACAACACCGGCCGTCCTCAACATAGCTGAAGCGATGAAGCGAGACTTGTTTACGGTGAGTTTGCGACAACCGTCGTTATAAAAGCTCGTGTTTATTTTAGTTTAATTTATTTCAGTTAAAGAAACTGCATATTGATTAGCTTACTGTTTGTCTATGCTCTTCTTATATACTTCCTAGACTGTAAAAAAATGGCGAGTCAAATTGACTCTCTCCGAAATAGGCTTTTCGGGACTACACAAAACGAGTCAAAATTTGACTTCGCCTGATTTACTTAGACGCACGTTTGACTCTAGCGGAGTCGAATTTGACTCAGTTTATGTAGTCTCGAAAAGCCCATTTCGGAAAGAGTCAATTTGACTCACCAGTTTTTGCAGTGTACGTCGTTTGCAAAGCCGGTTTCTTGGAATCAACTTTGGGAAAATCTTAGCCGCAAACCAAACAATGAATTATTCAATTTAAGCGCTAGCTTAGCTTTGAGTTTCATTTGCAGAGTACTAGTTTTGGTGAATGCTTTAGAATACTCTTGTTCATTCATTACCATATCATCCATGTTGGCACGCCGAAAGAAGCAGACAATATCTTGTACATGCGTCCGTTCCCAGAGCAAATACGTTTTCTTCTGAATCATATTCTGCCAGCATTTAACCAAAGGGTTGCGGGTCCATGCACAGATTTCGATCGAATCGTTATTCCCATTATTGCAATAGATTAAACTTATGCTTTAGACTAATTTTTTGCTTAGACATAGGTTTTGGATATAGGCGTATTCTTACCCTTACGCTTAGGTTTAAGTATATGTTTATATCACTGTTACGGCTGTGATCTATATTTTCGCGCAGCTGCGCTGTTCTTTTCTGTTGTTCACAACGGGGCGATTATCACGCACCCTAAACCTTCTCTATGCTACTCCTACGACTGAAAGCTGTCAATCTGCTTACGTGGAGTTCCAAAATGAGCTTCCACGAAACCCACTAATAAAAATCTGAACAAAGTAACGTTTGTGTCAACATAAAATACAAGACATCATGTTTGTTATCTTTTCTTTAATAACGTTTTAGAACGAGCAAACAAGTTCAACAGCATACTTAATCTTAGATATCAGCAACAACTTAGTGATCTTGAACTTATCTACCAACTGGATTATTTACTTGGCGTTTAACCGACGTTATCGTATTTTATTTTGTTGGAAAGTATGCTGTAATCATTGTCAGTATCCGTTAGATGTTACCATGAACGAGAATATGGCAATACCAAGCTATAACATCAATCGTGACAGACGATTTAGCAGTTATTCTCCGTATCCATTAGGAACAAAACGAGCAACCAGTCTGTATCGAAAGACTTCCATGAACGATGGCGCCACATCGCCGTTTTACTATTACCCTTCTCGCAATATCAACTGCACTTATAATCGGGAAGCTAATTGTATGTATTCGGCGCTCAATCCTTTGTATCACGATATTAATACACAAGAGCATGCGATAAACTCGTTTACACCGCAACAAAACTGTTACCAGCCGTCAACTCTTAACACGACGCTTGAAAAACCAAGGTTTCCTGGGGATAGGCTCTCCGGATACGAGTTACAGTTGTCGACAAGGAGCGAAAAGTGTCAAAATAAACATAAAGATCAGCCACCGAAAACAATGCTTACAATTTCAACTGGCAATAACACGACCGAAACTGGAATAAGTATCAATCTTAGCGCTGCAGATACATCGCAAGATAACCTGCGTGAAACATTAACAAACGAGTCAGTTTTGCCCAATTCATATCGTCAAAAAGTGTCATCAAAATCAAACGAAAGTTCATTCGTTCGCACGTCATGTTATGCAATAGTAGAATGTGATGAACAGGACGAACCGGCACCACTTGCGTCTTGTGAATCTTTGTTGTCAAACAGGCATTGCCTTATTTCTCGAATAAGAACCAATTGCAAATCTGATATTGAACATTTATGACAATTGAACAGGATTTCATTTTTCACACAACGGATTATGCATTGGCGAACAAATTCACATGATTTTAATTGAACGTTGCCGTGCGTACAATGAACTTTTCTGCGATGTTTAGAAAACAAACTTGAAAAATTTAGTAGTATTGTGAAGCTTAAATTTAACTTTTAAATGTAGATTTCTGTCGAAACATTAGAAAATAATTCTTTTCGGCTTTGATCGTTTACTTGGAAACTTTTAAAGCACTTATGGTTCGCTATACAGCCTGCCGCCAGCGCATGCCGCAGCACGCCGCCGAGCTCCACCGCGTGCCGCCGGGCGCCGGCGAGCGGCGGTATGCGGCAACGAGGGCGCGTCGCTGGAAAAATTTATTTGGCAGAATTTTTGATCAAAAAACTTACGGCGGCGCAAGGCTGCGTGCGGCGACGTCCGGCGGGCTGCAGTGAGTATAGCACAATCCTTAGTCTAACCGCAGTTGGCACATATCCAATGCTGCTCTCTATTACGTTTCAGTAAAAAAAATGATGTAAAAACCAGCACAAATATATTTCATCACGTATAAAATTAAATAGAAAAATATCTGATTTCATGTTCTGACCTCATCACCAGAAATTAACTGTTGTTGTATATTTGAGTTACACTAATAAAATGCAGTTTTTGAACTGAATACTTAAAATTTTATAAGTTACTCTACTTGTAGCAAATAAGGTGGTGCTTTATTTTTCATGACGGTGCGATTGTGAAAGATGAAAGACAAGAATTTATAACTAAAAATAAATCAAATTTGAATCAATGTGATAAGTATTTTGCTGTGTCACTAGAATTGTTCCTCTATATTTTAAAACTGCGACTGAAAATATCATCAAATTTTTGTTTTTCTTTTACTTCTGTTCGTCAGTCATTCTCATGAGAGCACTAAACAAATCCTGCTACGGTATAATAAAACATATTCTATATATTTTCTTCATATTTGATTACAATTCAATCAAAACTGCTTTATTTTATTGTACAGTTAAATTTCAGAACAAAAATGTTCGACATTTTTTAAGAATGATTTATTCTTAATATGTAAACTGGCTAAGGAAAAATATCCGTTGCATTAATAATTTTGCAGTTTCTAGCAAAAGAGCAAAAAACTGACACACACTCGGAAGCGAGAAGGTAAAACATGTTGATACAAAATTTTGTTTTCGATTCGTATTAGGAGCAATGGAGTGGGTTGCTCGCCTGGGATACGACCGGAATTGGTATTTTTTCTAGAAAAATCGAATCGACCGAAAAACTGCAGTACTATGGTGCTCATAATAGAGAATTCACATATTGAACGGATATGCAACATGGCAAGTGCGTATCGAGGAATTTAATTTAATGTTCACTTTCACTCTCGCCAAAAACAAGAGTTGTGCCAAAAAATTTACAAACCATGAACGCGGGCCAATATTGACGCTACTGTACTATATTCAAAATCATAATTGTTTATATTCTACTAAGTGTTGCTGCATGGCTCGTACCGGTGGTTCATTACAACATAAGGTTAAATGCAACACTGAGCACAGTCAACGCGATCCTCAATGAATCGCTCAGACCACCGTCGCGGTCAAGTCTTACCCACACCATTCTGATAATTCTCAAAATTATGACGCGTAAGGAAGTTATCCGCTAGCATTTATGCAAATATAACTATAGTACTGTAGTGATCCGAACAAAAAGGGTAATAAGGGGTTTCTATGTTAAGACACTGTCAATAGTGGTCTGTATCTCTAATCAGGATCTGCTTGTTAACCGAGCCCATTAGGCCTATAAGACACTGTCAATAGTGGTCTGTATCTGTAATCAGGATCTGCTTGTTAACCGAGCCCATTAGGCCTATAAGACACTGTCAATAGTGGTCTGTATCTCTAATCAGGATCTGCTTGTTAACCGAGCCCATTAGGCCTATAAGACACTGTCAATAGTGGTCTGTATCTCTAATCAGGATCTGCTTGTTAACCGAGCCCATTAGGCCTATAAGACACTGTCAATAGTGGTCTGTATCTCTAATCAGGATCTGCTTGTTAACCGAGCCCATTAGGCCTATAAGACACTGTCAATAGTGGTCTGTATCTCTAATCAGGATCTGCTTGTTAACCGAGCCCATTAGGCCTATAAGACACTGTCAATAGTGGTCTGTATCTCTAATCAGGATCTGCTTGTTAACCGAGCCCATTAGGCCTATAAGACACTGTCAACAGTGGTCTGTATCTCTAATCAGGATCTGCTTGTTAACCGAGCCCATTAGGCCTATAAGACACTGTCAATAGTGGTCTGTATCTCTAATCCGGATCTCTTGTTAACCGAGCCCATTAGGCCTATAAGACACTGTCAATAGTGGTCTGTATCTCTAATCAGGATCTGCTTGTTAACCGAGCCCATTAGGCCTATAAGACACTGTCAATAGTGGTCTGTATCTGTAATCAGGATCTGCTTGTTAACCGAGCCCATTAGGCCTATAAGACACTGTCAATAGTGGTCTGTATCTCTAATCAGGATCTGCTTGTTAACCGAGCCCATTAGGCCTATAAGACACTGTCAATAGTGGTCTGTATCTCTAATCAGGATCTGCTTGTTAACCGAGCCCATTAGGCCTATAAGACACTGTCAATAGTGGTCTGTATCTCTAATCAGGATCTGCTTGTTAACCGAGCCCATTAGGCCTATAAGACACTGTCAATAGTGGTCTGTATCTCTAATCAGGATCTGCTTGTTAACCGAGCCCATTAGGCCTATAAGACACTGTCAATAGTGGTCTGTATCTGTAATCAGGATCTGCTTGTTAACCGAGCCCATTAGGCCTATAAGACACTGTCAATAGTGGTCTGTATCTCTAATCAGGATCTGCTTGTTAACCGAGCCCATTAGGCCTATAAGACACTGTCAATAGTGGTCTGTATCTCTAATCAGGATCTGCTTGTTAACCGAGCCCATTAGGCCTATAAGACACTGTCAATAGTGGTCTGTATCTCTAATCAGGATCTGCTTGTTAACCGAGCCCATTAGGCCTATAAGACACTGTCAATAGTGGTCTGTATCTTTTTTCTAATCAGGATCTGCTTGTTAACCGAGCCCATTAGGCCTATAAGACACTGTCAATAGTGGTCTGTATCTCTAATCAGGATCTGCTTGTTAACCGAGCCCATTAGGCCTATAAGACACTGTCAATAGTGGTCTGTATCTCTAATCAGGATCTGCTTGTTAACCGAGCCCATTAGGCCTATAAGACACTGTCAATAGTGGTCTGTATCTCTAATCCGGATCTGCTTGTTAACCGAGCCCATTAGGCCTATAAGACACTGTCAATAGTGGTCTGTATCTCTAATCAGGATCTGCTTGTTAACCGAGCCCATTAGGCCTATAAGACACTGTCAATAGTGGTCTGTATCTCTAATCAGGATCTGCTTGTTAACCGAGCCCATTAGGCCTATAAGACACTGTCAATAGTGGTCTGTATCTGTAATCAGGATCTGCTTGTTAACCGAGCCCATTAGGCCTATAAGACACTGTCAATAGTGGTCTGTATCTCTAATCAGGATCTGCTTGTTAACCGAGCCCATTAGGCCTATAAGACACTGTCAATAGTGGTCTGTATCTCTAATCAGGATCTGCTTGTTAACCGAGCCCATTAGGCCTATAAGACACTGTCAATAGTGGTCTGTATCTGTAATCAGGATCTGCTTGTTAACCGAGCCCATTTTGCATATAAGTCACTGTCAATAGTGTATTGTTACAATAATCAGGATCTGCTTCTTAACCGAGCCCATTAGGCCTATAAGACACTGTCAATAGTGGTCTGTATCTCTAATCAGGATCTGCTTGTTAACCGAGCCCATTAGGCCTATAAGACACTGTCAATAGTGGTCTGTATCTGTAATCAGGATCTGCTTGTTAACCGAGCCCATTAGGCCTATAAGACACTGTCAATAGTGGTCTGTATCTCTAATCAGGATCTGCTTGTTAACCGAGCCCATTAGGCCTATAAGACACTGTCAATAGTGGTCTGTATCTCTAATCAGGATCTGCTTGTTAACCGAGCCCATTAGGCCTATAAGACACTGTCAATAGTGGTCTGTATCTCTAATCAGGATCTGCTTGTTAACCGAGCCCATTAGGCCTATAAGACACTGTCAATAGTGGTCTGTATCTGTAATCAGGATCTGCTTGTTAACCGAGCCCATTAGGCCTATAAGACACTGTCAATAGTGGTCTGTATCTCTAATCAGGATCTGCTTGTTAACCGAGCCCATTAGGCCTATAAGACACTGTCAATAGTGGTCTGTATCTCTAATCCGGATCTGCTTGTTAACCGAGCCCATTAGGCCTATAAGACACTGTCAATAGTGGTCTGTATCTCTAATCAGGATCTGCTTGTTAACCGAGCCCATTAGGCCTATAAGACACTGTCAATAGTGGTCTGTATCTCTAATCAGGATCTGCTTGTTAACCGAGCCCATTAGGCCTATAAGACACTGTCAACTAGTGGTCTGTATCTGTAATCAGGATCTGCTTGTCAACCGAGCCCATTAGGCCTATAAGACACTGTCAATAGTGGTCTGTATCTGTAATCAGGATCTGCTTGTTAACCGAGCCCATTAGGCCTATAAGACACTGTCAATAGTGGTCTGTATCTTTTTTTTTTCTAATCAGGATCTGCTTGTTAACCGAGCCCATTAGGCCTATAAGACACTGTCAATAGTGGTCTGTATCTGTAATCAGGATCTGCTTGTTAACCGAGCCCATTAGGCCTATAAGACACTGTCAATAGTGGTCTGTATCTCTAATCAGGATCTGCTTGTTAACCGAGCCCATTAGGCCTATAAGACACTGTCAATAGTGGTCTGTATCTGTAATCAGGATCTGCTTGTTAACCGAGCCCATTAGGCCTATAAGACACTGTCAATAGTGGTCTGTATCTCTAATCAGGATCTGCTTGTTAACCGAGCCCATTAGGCCTATAAGACACTGTCAATAGTGGTCTGTATCTCTAATCAGGATCTGCTTGTTAACCGAGCCCATTAGGCCTATAAGACACTGTCAATAGTGGTCTGTATCTCTAATCAGGATCTGCTTGTTAACCGAGCCCATTAGGCCTATAAGACACTGTCAATAGTGGTCTGTATCTCTAATCAGGATCTGCTTGTTAACCGAGCCCATTAGGCCTATAAGACACTGTCAATAGTGGTCTGTATCTCTAATCAGGATCTGCTTGTTAACCGAGCCCATTAGGCCTATAAGACACTGTCAATAGTGGTCTGTATCTGTAATCAGGATCTGCTTGTTAACCGAGCCCATTAGGCCTATAAGACACTGTCAATAGTGGTCTGTATCTGTAATCAGGATCTGCTTGTTAACCGAGCACATTAGGCCTATAAGACACTGTCAATAGTGGTCTGTATCTGTAATCAGGATCTGCTTGTTAACCGAGCCCATTAGGCCTATAAGACACTGTCAATAGTGGTCTGTATCTGTAATCAGGATCTGCTTGTTAACCGAGCCCATTAGGCCTATAAGACACTGTCAATAGTGGTCTGTAATCTCTAATCAGGATCTGCTTGTTAACCGAGCCCATTAGGCCTATAAGACACTGTCAATAGTGGTCTGTATCTGTAATCAGGATCTGCTTGTTAACCGAGCCCATTAGGCCTATAAGACACTGTCAATAGTGGTCTGTAATCTCTAATCAGGATCTGCTTGTTAACCGAGCCCATTAGGCCTATAAGACACTGTCAATAGTGGTCTGTATCTGTAATCAGGATCTGCTTGTTAACCGAGCCCATTAGGCCTATAAGACACTGTCAATAGTGGTCTGTATCTCTAATCAGGATCTGCTTGTTAACCGAGCCCATTAGGCCTATAAGACACTGTCAATAGTGGTCTGTAATCTCTAATCAGGATCTGCTTGTTAACCGAGCCCATTAGGCCTATAAGACACTGTCAATAGTGGTCTGCATCTCTAATCAGGATCTGCTTGTTAACCGAGCCCATTAGGCCTATAAGACACTGTCAATAGTGGTCTGTATCTCTAATCAGGATCTGCTTGTTAACCGAGCCCATTAGGCCTATAAGACACTGTCAATAGTGGTCTGTATCTCTAATCAGGATCTGCTTGTTAACCGAGCCCATTAGGCCTATAAGACACTGTCAATAGTGGTCTGTATCTCTAATTAGGATCTGCTTGTTAACCGAGCCCATTAGGCCTATAAGACACTGTCAATAGTGGTCTGTATCTCTAATTAGGATCTGCTTGTTAACCGAGCCCATTAGGCCTATAAGACACTGTCAATAGTGGTCTGTATCTCTAATTAGGATCTGCTTGTTAACCGAGCCCATTAGGCCTATAAGACACTGTCAATAGTGGTCTGTATCTCTAATCAGGATCTGCTTGTTAACCGAGCCCATTAGGCCTATAAGACACTGTCAATAGTGGTCTGTATCTCTAATCAGGATGTGCTTGTTAACCGAGCCCATTAGGCCTATTATGAGTCCATGGACATAATGGAGACAAAAGCAGATGAATCGTTTAGTTTGGTCAAATATGCTTATGCAATGGACACTAAAAGACAACCCGCATCAACTTTATTAAAACTAGAAAAAAGATTCAACAAATATCAGCCCCAAGTCATATTCGTGCTGTATAGTTTAAGGTCCGAAAGACTCACATTACCACAATTGTCAGAATATAAACGTGATTCGCATGAATTACGTATATATTCAGCAAAATCGCTTTTTACTTTAAATGTTGTTGATGACTGCATTGATCGAGAGTTGAAACAGTTCTTTGTTGTAACAATTTATTGTAAACATTAATAATAGTATCATTCTCGAGAGAAACAAAACAAAATTGCGTCATTATACGGTCAACTACAATTAGCTCATTGTAATAATCGCTCTTTCAACAGCTTTGCACACTTTTCTGTAACAAATAAATGAAATTTTTCTGTAAATTTACAATGTATTTCTAAGGAAACGAGTGAAAGTTGTACTTTAATAAATGTATACCGCGAAACATCATAGAAGTGTAGGTTTTGGTTTGAATTTGGTACTTGGAAATGGCCCAAGATTCAAAATTACAACTTTATATCGTTACGTTTAAGCACTGTAAACTGTACACAAGGAAAATGTGTTTGAGACACCCACACCTTCAAGGATGGGGTCCTGGTGCCAAGTTTTGTAGTAAACAACCTAAACGAAGCTGTTTGATACCAAAATGGTTGGTATTTATTTAAGTGTCTAACGTCTGTGTATACGGCCAGATAAATTTAGCGTGCGCCGGTTGTTTTTATACTTTTACTACAAATATTAACAATACCGCTCAGAGGATTATTATTATAATCCAGCTTGCGGAGCAACGCGAATCTAAAACATGTGTACCGGGATATACTCCAACAAAATAAAGGCTGGTTTCATGACGCAACAAATACCATTGGCTTCCCGGTCGCTAAGCTCACTTAGATTTTTTCGAGTTCTATACATGTGGCTCTTTTAGAGCAATGTTTAGTATTGTGATTCTGTGAAATGTTGTTAGATTCTCGCTCGCTCTGTTTCCGAGGTTTATTCATTATATCTTACGATCCTTCGTAAATACTGTCGAATATTTTTATCCAACAGTGTAAACACTTTCTTCCGTAAGTTTTCTATTTCTCAACGTAATATCCCCGCGGTCAATTGCTTAATCCGCCATTGCCATCGCTCGCATTTCAATTTAATTTTTCGAATCTGATCTGTGTTCAGGGACGGTCCGTGTATACTCATGACTTTTCCTGAATTACAGGCGATGCTTATGTATAGTCATACTTGTTCTGTGGAACATTATAACAATTTAAAACAGTCATTCGGACCACTTGGAGGGGATGATTTTAATATCGTCGCCCTAAAATTGAAGTCAAGGGCACAGCCAGGATTTGTTCCGGATCCCTATAACTTTAAGTAATTATTTTTAATAGTAAAGCGGGTGAGAAAAGTTTCTACATTTTGGATGGGCCAGTAGTGCAGTCTTGTCTAAACCCTGTAGAAGCACCTGAGAGGATTGTTTATTAATTATTTTGTTTTGTTGTTTGCTTTATATAATGATCGTTGCCGCATATACGGGTAACATTTGAAAAAGGTTTAAACAGAGCGCTTTAAAAGGCATTGAAAATACCTGGATATTTGCCACTCTCGAACTGAAATTCTGACTATGATGTTGATCTCGGTAAAACATTTAAAACACTGCCTCGTGAGAACTATTTTGGACAAAATGAAACTTTCAGCATCGCGCTTGTTAGGGAGGCGCAATACTTTTGATGACGTCCGACGCCGTCCGTCACCGAACGTTTATCGTGCGGCGCGTGTGTCATCGTATATTACCTTGGGGTAAGCATCGTACGTGTATTACACACGTACGATAGCATAAGGTGACGGACGGGGCCGGACAAAACCGGACGCCGCCGCACGACAAGTATATCGCCACTCTAACTCGTTATGTTTTAAGGTAGTGAAATGGTTTTATTGCGCTCACTAAACTGTAACGTTCGAGTCTAGAATTCATGCAGACTGCAATTTTAGTAGAAAAACTACGGTTCCAAGCATAGTAAAATCAAATACTTTTGCAAACTTTTCGCGCCATTATAAACTATAGGAATCACACTGTGAACTAAACGAACAATTCTTGTAGAGTAAACTGTGTATTTAGATGATGTAAGTTTCTGTGCATTCGTTGACGCTACTTCGCGTCATAATCCCCTGACAGAGTTTTAAAAATACTTACAAAACTACACAGTTTTATCTGAATTGAATGGAAAAGAAACTGCGATGTCAAAGCAGCAGTGTTTGCATCTATATTTTACAATTTCATTGCAATTTATACCTAATTTAACGCAAATATTTAATTTTAACACAACCTTGTCCCAAGAGGGAAAATCTCAACAGACGAAACTTTAATTGAGTTACAAACTTCTGAATAGTGAATGCCACAGCCCATTTCTGGTAAAAACTTGATTTAAGTTGCAGACAAGTTGCCGCGGTGGTAATTCATAGCCTGAATGAAAACTGATAACGATCATGGATCAATTTTGGAAACCGCAACGATTTGGATATTAACATATTGTTCACTTTTTTGTTCAACAGCAGTAGTACATTTTGAGCTACATTTAAGCAGTAAAAGTAGTCATAATATATGCTTTCGGTATTGCAACATTTTAAAGCTTTTCTGTGTTCTCGATATTTATGACAGAAACCTCTTGTTAAAAGTTCTTCTTTGTAATTTATTTTATGTTTTCTGAGAATTTTTAAAATTGATTTACTTTTAACTGAACTGCAGCCTGGGATGATAGTGTTTTTTAGTTTATTAAATATTAATATTTGTCTAATGCATTTATAGGATGTACTATTCTGAGAATGCAGTTTACCTCCGAACCTGCAATACTTCTTGATTAAAGTATATGTTTTTAAATTTTCCAATTTATATAAGGTATTAAATGTACTTCAACGACTTTGTACTACTAATGGTACAGGGTTCCGCTATATTCGGACGCCGGCGCGCGGTACTTTAAAATTTGTAATTTTAAAAGTTGTCATTCTCCGCCGTATGCCACCAAAAAGATTTTGCCTAGATTCTCGTTAGCAACGCACAGCGGCGTATGGCGGCGCCCGTCGGAATGCAGCAACGCAAAGGCAACGTTCGGCGGCGTCGTGTGGCGGCGCGCGGCGGCGTGTGGCGGCTTCCAGCGGCGTCCGGCGGCGTTCGGCGGCGTCCAGCGGCGTCCAGCGGCGTCAGGCGGCTTTCAGCGGCGTCGGTGGCATCCAGCGGCGGCCGGCGACGTTCGGCGGCGTTCAGCGGCGTCCGGCGGTATGCGGTGTGCGTGAAGACGCGTCACACAGAGTTTTCCGTAAAATTTTGGCAACGGAGCAGTGCATATAACGTAATTGAATAAAAACAACTTAGCACCACCAAGCATGCAACAGCATGAATACAAATTTTTTTTGTATGATTTTGGTTAGTTCTATCAATTCGACACAACAATAGTTCAATAATGTAGTGTTTCTGGCATTCTTGTTTCTTAAATTCTACTTCCATCTGTGCCGGCGAAGCCATAGAAGCAAAGGATCAACTTTGGAATCACCTTTTTGAAAAAACCTTTTGCCACTTTTGGATCGCAATTTATGTCCAAAGCAAAAAATTTAGTTGCGGACATGTGGACATCAGAATATATACAGATATTCTAATAAGCATTGCAGAATATTCGAATACAAAATATATCCAATGCCCATCAGTGCTGGTGTCATCCCTTGGTGCACGAAATGTTCCCAGTTGCCTATTCAGGTGAAAGTGGACATTATCCATTCTTGGCGCAGCCTGTTGCCAATTCACCTTGCTATTGTGGGGCGTTTGAAAATTTTTCAGGAGGGGACAGCATACAGGGTTCTCGTTGACTTACAAAGGAAGGTTAAAAATTTTCTGGAGAGCCAAGATATTTTCGGGAGAGGGCTGAGTTTCTCTACCCAACCTTAGCAACGGGCCTGATTATTACACAATAACGTTCAAGGGACGAACGTCGCGTCTTGTTAAGGCTTTGCATTTAACCAATCGTGTGTGCACTAGTATTTACAACTTTTGGTAGGATCGAAAACATACAGAAGTCAGGCCCGTAGCCAGCCCCCTTTGCTAGAGGGCTAAAAGTTTTTGACGAGGCAAGGGTTTTTAATCACTTACAAACAAAGTTGAAAACTTTCTAGGGGGCAAAATGTTTTCCAGGGAGGCTGAGCCCGCTCCCTGTCTCCACCCTCGGCTAAGGGCCCGACCGAGCTTTGTTTATTTTGTAATGTTATGCAAAAACAACATCCTAAACGTTGATGTCAGAACCTTGAGGAAAAGCGATTGCTTTTCGTGACAAAATCTCTAATTACAATTGATAGCAATGCTTTGTAATTATTGATTCTCTCAGATGCATAAACGCTAATCAATTGTGTTTTGAAATTGTAACAATAAAATATATCGCAAATCGATACTCTAGAGTCACCCAGGATAGTTGTACATTTTAGAAACGATTTAAATTCAACAAAGTTCTACTTCAAAACGTAGTTTGCTTCTGCGATTAGCTCACGACTAATCTCTTGATTGTTTTAATTAAACGCACTTGAAATGAACTTTTTTCGAAAGTGAGCTAACTAATTCTTTGCCTTAACTCTAATCATACTATAAGAGTTGAAATCACACCGATTGGCTCACGCCGGCGGCTTTAGAATTTTGGTTGTCAAGCACTGACAAGTTTTCAGGCCTTAGAATAAACATTTTGTTTGATATCATAGTTTCTACAGCAAGGCTACTTACTGCTTCTGCACAAATTTTATCCAAGATACACACCGAAAGAAAAGTCTCTACGAAAAAAGTGTTTTAATACCTAAGTGTTGCAACTTATGTATCAGTTTCTGTTATGACTATTTCATGGTTTTGGTATTGTTCTATACACTTAGCGTTGCTCAGATCAGTAACTGATTAAGTGGTTCAGTGGTGTCGAACCCGCTTTTAAGGTCCATAATTTACCATAAAGCCAGTTAAGTGCAAAACATTTGATGCCAATGTGTGTGAAGTTTGAAGCTCGTTTCGGTTTTGAAATTGTTCTCACTGTTCTACATTTTGGTGGAACTTGGCAGTACACTTGGGCATCTGGAAAAGGGCCACTGTTGCTCTAAATCCGTCACATTGTACCGGACCTGCAATGTACCGGTAGTACACACCACAAATATAATTTGGGGGACAGTTGGGGCAGCGGGGCAGTTGGCACAGTTTGAACAGTTGGGACAGTTGGGACTATGGGGACAGTTCTGATAGCGGGACAATGAGTGGGGACAGTTTGGACATCGAGACAGTTGGGCAGTTAGGACAGCGGGACAACTAGGACTGCGGGACAGTTAGAATAGTGGGAACAGTTGGGACATTTGGGATAGTTGGCCCGTTGGACAGTGGGAACAGTTGGGACAGTTTGGACACCGGGACAGTTGGGACAGTGGAAACAGTTGGGACAGTGGGGACAGTGGGGGCAGTTGGAACATTTTGGGACAGCGGGACAACTGGGACAACTGGAACAGCGGGACAGCGGGGACAGTTGGTATAGCGGGACAGTGGGGACAGGTGGGACAGCTGGACAGTTGGGCAGTTGGGACAGCGGGACAGTTTAGACAGTGGTAACAGTTGGGACACTTGGGACAGTGGGAACAGTTGGGGTAGTTCGGACAATGGGGACAGTTGGGACAGCGGGACAACTAGGACTGCGGGACAGTTGGAATAGTGGGAACAGTTGGGACATTTAGGATAGTTGGCCAAATGGACAGTGGAAACAGTTGAGACAGTTTGGACAACGGGAAAGTTGGGACAGTGGAAACAGTTGGGATAGTGGGGACAGTGGGGGCAGTTGGAACATTTTGGGACAGCGGGACAACTGGAACATCGGGACAGCGGGGACAGTTGGGATAGCGGGACAGTGGGGACAGGTGGGACAGTTGGGACAGTGGGAACAGTTGGGTCAGTTCGTACAATTGGGACAGTTGGGACAGCGGGACAGTGATACAGCGGTACCGTTGAAACAGTGGGAACAGTTGGGACAGCTTGGACAGTGGACAGTTGGGACATTGGGAACAGTTGGGACAGCGGGACAATGGGAACATTTTGGATAGCAGGATAGTTGAGAGTGTTGGGACAGCGGCGACAATTGGGACACTTATGACACGAGGGGTCAGCGGGGACAGTTGGGACAGTTGGGAAAACTGGGACGGCGGGGCAGTTGGGGCAGTGGAGACAATATGGGCAGCACGACAGTTGAGACAGTTGAGACAATTTGGATAGTTGGGATAGTGGGAACAGAGGGGTAGGTAGGGCATCGTTAAATGTGGAGCATATATAGGCTTAAGTATAGCTTCATCCTTACGCTTAGGCTTAGGGCTTGGCTCAGGAATACCCTTATACTACTGTTACGGTCTTATTCTAAACATTGAATGACCCAAACTTTTAAATAACAAACGCAATGTTTAATTTTGTATCAAAATTCAAAACATTTTGTTTCTAAATTTAAATTAATCGAATTCCTTGCTTTCCATCGAAGATATTCGTCGGGACGACATTTATCGTAAAGTTGGGCCTGGAAGGGAATGGCTCCTTGTTCTAGATCGAAATGAAGAAGGCCATGGGTTGAATTTTGTTGCGATTTCCACCGCTTAGCGGTTTTTTGTATTAAATGCTTTGTACGACTTTTGATACCACACTTTTATGAGCATATATGACTTAGATAAATCGCGCCGAAATTTCCTTGTACCACATGGATGCATCTGTGGACGTGCCGGTGGTCGGTCCGACCCGCATTGAATTGTAATCACCATATATAATTACGTTGCACCTATAAGAGGCAAGGGTATTCAAAAGTTTCGGTTCTGCAGTGATAGACAGTTTAGACTGGGTAAAAACATCATCATAAAAACTTTATAATGATATAAAGTTTGTGGAAGGATAGTAAGGAAGTGTAAAATAAACATTAGTCTTTGGAAAACATTGCCCTTATAAATTAATTACCAAGCCAAAATTTTTTGATCACTTTGCAGGAAAACTGCGGGCTGATGCTTTTAGGTCTCTTCCAACACAAGAATATCAAATATTCGTTATATATAGTTTACGCGGAAGCGCTATTATTAACTTTCACTGCAAAGATAAAGACACATGAATCAGCGTGTAATATCTCGAAGCAACATACTGAATGGTTTGGAAGAACATGAAATTCCTCGATGGTACGACGTACAAACGTGCTTTTGGGTAAGTTGAAACGAGTTTTCGCTATGCGCAACTATTGTGTTAATCAATTTTCATCAATTTAGCATGTGCAGCAGGGTGCAAAACGGAACTGGATCCGAAAACGGAATTAAAGCAACAAATTTTGTGACAATACGTATAATTTGTATTAAAAAATATATTAGTTTAATGTGTCAGTTAGTTGGCAACAATTTTCAAAAACGTCGCATCAACATATTGGCATTGTTTTTGGTTCTGTAAACCTAAACTACAATGAATTATTGTTATTTTCAAAATTTTTGTTTGTTTAGATGTTGACATCGAGAGAATTTTTATGCAACCAAAGTATGATTAAATTAAAATTGCAAAAATTCCGATTCCGATTGATTGTGCAAACGAAATCACAAGCGAAACTCGTTTTGAATCAGAATTCTATAGCCTAAGACAAACTTAATCCCATAATATTCTTAACATTTAAGCCTTCTCTACTGCGGTCGTGAGAGAAACCGGCCAGCGGAGCACCACTAAGAGTAACATGGGCTGATGTTTGTACGATTACTTGATCCAGGATAATGCGACGAATTTCTGTTATTTGTAAACACCGATAATCAATCAAAACATGAATGAAAATAAAGACTCTTGTACGTTACCAGTGGAAAAGACGCCCGGCATTTGCAGAGTGCGGGGGAGGGTTACCTGCAAAGGTGCCAAAATTTTAATAGGTTAAAGGTATAGCCCAAATTGTTGGTATGTGAAACTCTGTTTTCGTAGTCTGGTTAATAATATAATAACAATACAATTTTTTGAAGCATTGTTTCAGGAACACTTGCACGACACATACGAAAAACTGCCTAATTTAGACGATGACATTTGGGGCAAAATAATCATAATGGAAAAAAATGTTCGTGTCGCTAAAGCGTATTTGCGGCAGACTGTCATTGCAATAAATGGAAGCAATAAAGATTTCGACGGATTTTCGTCAGTTTACAGTTTAAATTTACTTGTATCATTGAGGAAAAATACTAGTGTTGAACTAACAATTAAGCATCATGTAAATAAGTTCGATGTTTCAGGAGCTCAAAACTATGTACCTCTGCGCCAGCGTATTTTTATTTTTAAGGCACCAATTAAAATCCTTGATACCATCGCATAACGACCTGTTGCAGTAAATGTGTAATAGCTGTAGTTTTTAAGGTGTTTTGTTACTGAAAAACAGACAAATTTTTCATTACTGATAATGTTTTAGGTTGGGTTTTCGTTCATTTGACAATCCGTATCGAGATAAAACAACTGATCAAGCAAGGAAAACCATTGGAGCCGTTAGTTTGTCTAGTTTGCATTTATGTGGATTGCAAATTTTGATTGTTAAAGAGACTAAAATTAAAATTGGTTGAAAAGCTGTTGATTTTACAATGAAATTTAGCTAAATTACATTTTTTTGTTTTTCGATAACAGATCTTTTAAAATTTCAATGCTGATGTATTAAACAGACGGAAAGTAAAGATTTTTATTACTTAAATATAAATTTTAATACCTTGGTTTGCACGCCAGTCATTTCTCTAACGATATGGTAGTAACCTAGTATATCCTGCAGGCTACATATAACCTTGCTCAGCAAAGTGACTACTTTGTTATGCGCAGCATACAGTTACAGGGACTAAAACTGCGCGTCGAAGTACAAGGCGACATTTATGCAAGACGTTACAGTAGGACTCCTATTGGCGTCTACAAATTTGATAATACGTTGTCGCCTCGACGGGCAGATATCGAGAACGAATTGACTCGTATCCGTTTGCCGGAACAACCAGACACAGGAACAAAGTCGTCCAGTGTCAAGGTATACACATATCATTGAAAAGTGATTTCCTTAACAACTGTATAAAACTTTTACCTGTGTTTTCGTATTACAAAACGTACCATCGTGTAATGCGTTTTGAAATTATCCAACCCCAGTAAAAAATCCATTTTGAACAACATAAATGGATCAGATTTGTCAAGGCAGATTAGTACGTATTGCATTAGTTGGTATAAAATTCAACATCTTCTCCTCAAATGAGGTTGGAGGAGGTACGCCAAAAACGCAAACGCGCGCTAGGTACATTCTTTTGTGCACAATTCATTTCTTGCTTCTACTAAAGTAGCTCACGTATACTGTGGTGACCCGAATCAGATGGGTGTCACTTATATTTATTTCGCCTCCATAGAAGGCAGCCTTTTCACTATTCGGCTTCGGACTGTTATTAAACCCGCTCCAGTTTCATTTAAACAGACACACTTTTACTTATACCAGTCATTTTCTATGATTTATGGTCAAATGTAATACTTTAAGTCTTCAGAATGCTGCTATGAATATACTTAACATTACTTTGTGAGTCATTAATATAATTGTATCGTAAATTTAATTTAGTTCGGGTAAAATTTGCACAATCGAATTAGAGTAATTGTAATTAGTACTTTTTAGTCTCTATACATTGATGGACTCTAATTAAAAACAGACTTCTGTTACTTCAGACTCAAAGTATTGACCCCGGACACGTATTAGCCCTTCGGTAATTATTCGGGTCACTCAGTAGCTGAATAAGATAATACAGCTGACTGCATTCCGTTTATGAATAAGTAAACCCTGCGCGTTGCGTGTTGTGTTTAAGTCAAATTCGACTACAATTCATGAGAACCGATAGATTGACTTCATTTTACATGTTTAATATAATAGCATTTTGAGTCACTCAAATATGTTAAAAATAAAAAATAAAACACAGTAGGTATGTATATATCACGCATCCGAAGGCATTCCACCAGTATAGCTGGTGGGGTAAGCAGAAAATAACGTGCGCCAGTAGATTTTGCGCCATGTAAAGCGGCTGCCGGCGTTTGCCCTTAAATGATTGGATTTTGAAAATTTAAATATTTGAGTTTCCCATGATCTCCTGAGCATTCCACACCCAAATTTGAATTTTCGAATAATTCAATCATTAAAGCCGGCCCCAGGTCCTATGCTACTTTTGACGCAAAAACCTTTTGTCACAATGTTTGATAAATTGTGTACTATTCGACGCAGCTTGTGAAATAAAATCAAACCATTTTCGGTAAGCACATGTTGGGGAAAAACTGAAAAAAACCTATTTCATTTTTTATATTTAATTTCTTTGCAACCGCTGAGTAAAAAGTAAATATTGTTATTATGTAACTATTATGGCAAAATGGGAATATTATTTCGATGGCAACAGGAAAAACAAGTTATTTTTTCATTATTCTAAACATAACTAATGCTTTAATGTCAGCCTATTTTTTGGCTGCATTTTAACAAAAACAATACAGAAAATTTACACAATTTTCATACTGTCTGTTTTTGGAGAATACGGCGTGGTGCCAGTCTTGATCTTTCACACAGTTCCGCGTTCATTTTTACACACAAGCCTGCAGTCGCAAGCCGTGTTACGAACTTAAACTACGCTCAAGATCAACGCGCATTCATCCTTGAACTAACGTACTGTAGTGACCCGAATAAGAAGGGAGGGGACTGATATTTATTAGCCCTTTCCCGCCCTTCAATACTAATATATATTTATTTGTCTTGTATCAAAACCTTGAGCGATAATGCAAGGTTATACTTAATTATGTACTTTCAAAACTAAGTATGTTTTAAAGTTTGAAACTCAACTGTATTTGGTGCAGGAATCATTTATGCGCTACAATTTAGGATAAGTGACATTTATGGTCTCTAATTAGGTTTTAGGGACTCTATCCGCTACGGTCTCTTATTAGAGATGCGGACTCCTAATGATTGGGACTCAAAATGGGGACCCCCTCTTATTACTCCCCTCTTATTTGGGTCCCTACAGTAGGTACGTACGCAAAGCATACATTCTCGAATATGCGTTTGTACATCAGCGAAAATTTAATGGTGAAATATAAAACCTTTCAAGTGGTGTGCTTATTTTGTGTTCCATGACCGCTTACATAACAAGCAGCCACTGAAAGGGTCAGGGAGGCGAGGCACGTATATGAACACTTGCCAACGGAGGATGATTGTAGTATAGTATGTAGGTATTTGAACAACCCATTTGAAGCTTGAACAAAGTAAAAAATACTGAGATGAATTTGTTTTGCTACTGAATAACTTTTTATGAAAGGCATAATTCAGGCTACATGGGTAAAATTTCTAAAATAGACCAATAGGTGTTTTAATTTGGACAAATAACAGAAACTGTATTAATATAAATTTTGGATTCGAGGCTGAAACTACCAGAAGTTAAGTTTGCCGCTGCAAAATGTCGAGCAGAGGCTCGTATAAGGTTGGTTACCCTGGATCGACAGTCCTTGCCAACCATCCTTGGCGGGTACCCCTTATGATTTGATCGTAAAGTGGCTACGGTGTCTAGTTATGCTACTCCGCTCATCAGTGTCCGGGATGGGACATCCGTCCCAGACTCGCACTGAACTCGCACATCTAGCGCAGCCAATTCCGTCGGATCCCGAGTTACTTGGGAATAAAATTTACAGACGGCTATACAGCCGGCTGCAACATCCCTCACAAAATAACAGTCAAATAACGCAACGATTCGGGACAAGGAGACTCGTATCCTAGCGCATTCCAGTCCCTGGTTAAAACTTCTGACCACCGTGGCGGACTGTTGCCATAACCATCCGGTGGGCAGCAAAATTCGGTGTGCGGGGGAAAATAAATTTTTAGTAAAAAGGCAACAATCAAATCCGACTCGGGCTCGCTCGGTCGCGAATCGAACCAACCCGAGTCGGATAAAATAACAACCCCTTCCAGCGGAGATAGCTGCAGCTCAACAACAATGGAAGCAATAACAAGGGGGAAAACAACAACCTCAAATCATAACTGAAACTGAATTTAAGGATAACCTTCCTCCGAAAACTGCGGACCTAGATCTCCTATAAAATGGACACCATCAATTTATTAAGTGAAAATGGAGAAACGTATTATGCAATACGAATAGAATATCATAGTGTGTAATCCAACTTGATCTCGAACCTAGACCTATTCCCCAGCTCAGAAATTTACCTGTGTCACGGCTTCATCATGCTTAGCTTTCCAAGCGTCGACATCGGCGCGAGCCGGTGGGGCTTCTGCCCACCGGCCGGCTTCGCCTGGTGCTGGCGTAAAATTCCGCCGCTAACGAATTTAAACGCTTCGCCGTCCTCGGGAACACACGAATAAACTCCGTATCTTTAGCAAATGGTTCGACTTGGGGCGGGGTTTTTGGTTCACCGGCCGATTCGGTTGTTTCCATGTTTGGCTTTGTTACAATTGCAGTTTATCAAACGGAATTTAAGTGTGAAACATTACAAGCCGTTATTATTATACTGAATGCAATTGGGTTGAATCCTCGGTTGAGTCGAGCTAGAACAAGCGAAGTCTAACCCACTCACCTCGCGTTTACAAATTTTCTACGGATAAAAATAACAGTATTCCAACCCACAATTTAAAGAATTTCTGAGCAACCCGCACCGAGGAAGCCCGTAACATACTCGTACCGGCCTACCCAGTGCGAGTGCCCATTTTTCTTAGGACAAATCCATCAAAAATCCGGCCAATTTAAACAATTTCCTCAGCCTTCAGCGTCAGATTATCTAATAGAACCAAATTCGCCGTCCATTTACACTTTTTACAATTTACAGAAAAATAACGTTCTTCGCAAAACCAATACACACCATATAACATTCCGTTCACACAATACTAGAAATTCAGTACGCAACACACGTTAACTAGTACTACAGTACACTGTGCCCACGAGGAAAAAATAATATGTTGACAACAAATCCTTCCAAACGTAGACAGGATATGGTTTAGCTAACAGATGTTGTGTCCCATGTGCAAAATATCATCGTAATGTTTGTAATTTAATATCCAAGCCAGCAAAGCTCAGCCAAAACCGCGCTAGGCCCGCAAACACTCAAATTATGTGGAATTCAACATTTCCTATTCTTTTCAACCGCCTGCACTCTCTCTCGAAGTCTTAGATGTAAAATTCTAAACCACCATAAATCAGGCTTACGAGATGTTACCCGGGCGTCACATACTCGGACCCCCCAGGCAAACACCCCGCTACGGCCTGAAAAATCAATAAACTGGTGGTTCATAACCCGATACGGTAAAATTCAGTATCCTTCGGGCTTTCCCTAAAAAATATTTCCACTTAGCGGATTCATGAATCCAGTGGTATCCCTACAGCTCGTACTGAAAAAATACGGTTAGCATAAATGTTCAAAAAATTGTCATCATATTTAATAACTCGTTACTGAAAAATGATTTCAAAAACCCAAGGCGTCAAGAAGGAGTCAAAACAGAGAGGCATCCGATAATTGTACACTACGACAATCTGCAAACCGATTGCAATATGTAGGCAACTGTAATACTTTATTTATTTGTGTTGTACGTATTCTGCGCAGTATATAAACGTGCACAATGGATATGATTCGTGAGCGTTTAACATTGCGATGTTTCTGTATGATGCATGTACAATACATGCAAATGAAGTTCTACAATTAACACATTGGGGTCAAAAATAGCATTTGAAATTTTCGTGGGGACCACTGCATTAAAAACGGAACGCAATTTCTCTGGAGCTAAAGTTAAACCTTCAATTTTTACAGACATAAATAGAAAATGTTTTAAACTTTTGGTAGCTACCCTAATACCTTAAACAAACGCCAGCTGACCGAATATTAAAGTTCAAAAATATCAAGAATTCTGAAATAGGAACCCCGACAACAAAGTGTTTTTGAAAGAGGCGGTTTTAGTACATTGTTTAAGACATTTTTCACGGTGTTTTTACGTTTCCTTGTAAGCTCAAAAGGGTCAACGTTGCAAATAACTGCACGTCAAGCACAAGTTGTTTGTTATTAATTAGGCTGTTTTATATATATACTTAATATTTTTCTCTCGACACTTCCGTCGAGGGGAGACATCATACCTTTGCCATCCCCTTCACATCCTCGACCCGTCAGTGCAGCATCGAGCGAAGTAAACGAAATGCATTGTATTCAGGTTTTTGACATGAGTCAATTTAAAAAACGAATCGATTACGAACTGCTGCAGCCACAAGCAGACATAGAACAAACTCTTATGTGTCGAACTCTGGTACCGTTTACACTCGCACGTGATGTTAATGATAAACAGTTGCTCAGTGCTCCGTGTTGGTTTTTTATAATCAATTTGGTTGCACTTGACATGTTGACTATGAAACTAACTGTGGAAAAACCGCTGCTTAAATCTGAAGGTTAGCTGTTCGTTTACAGGCTTGCAAGCAACAAAAGGTATTTGTTTGGTTTTCCCATCCAATAAGTTTAATTTGATAGAAGGAAGAAGTTCCCCGCTTCCACACTTATACAATTAGTGTGGTGCGTACTTTTCATTTTCCAATCAGGGGACTGCCACCCACCTGAACCTCACGCAATTTCAAGGGACCTTAGCAGGATGGGGTTATTGCTGTCTCATAGCTCCTCATACTGAGCGGTTCCTATATAGAGCGTCAAAAACAGCATCAAAAGTACTTCATTATAAATTGTAGCTGTTTTAATGGAGCATTGCTTTAGTGTGGATGGTTTGGGTAGGACATCCTACTTTGGGTATCTTGAAATTGCGAGTTCCATGACCATGACACACTACTGTATAAACGTGTGGCGGAATTTCAGTGTGAGAAACTAAACATATAAAAAAACAAACGGAAGAAAAAATCTGTCAAACGAAAAGAGACTGCTTTTGTACAGAAAAATGTTTGTTTCAGTTTAATGTAATGCCGTTAGGCGTTCGTAATGCTCCACCCACCTTCAAACGTCTAACTGAATTGATGAGAAATCCAGGGTGAATAACGTTGGCATACCTTGATGATATACATGTTTTCGGTGATAAATTGAAAACCATTGGGTTAACATCGAGCTTATCTTAGTCAAAATTTTAGATACTATTGTTCAATTGAAAGGCATGAAATGTCATTTCGGATTATCCGAAGTACGCTACTACTTTTCCTGGCAGGATTGTAACACTTGTTTATCTTTATAAATGAGTTTATAATTGCTACGAGATGTACGGCGATTTACGTTCAACCATAATTTATCTAGGGAAAATGCTAGATTTAGGGTCATAACATTAGTCAAAGTCTAATCCAAGCTTAAGCCTAAGCCTCAGCAGAGCAATATCTCAAACGAAATCTTAAAGCCTACGCCTAAACATGCAGATTAATCCAAACCCAAAGCCTAGAATATTACGGTCATGCGACAAATAATACGTCCTTAAAAGAAAAAACTATTTTTGATGACTTAAAACAAATCGAAAAAGTCGAGATAGTAAATGTCTTAAATTTTTATGCAATCACAGGTGATAATCTGAACGAAAACAGACGGCAAAGTGACTCCGGCATATCAAACAGTGTCGTTGAAAAACAATCATCAACATCAGCTGATTCATCTCGTTGTGCTGAGTCTTCAAGATGTTCGTTATCCCCGAATGATCAAACCTATGCTTGGACCAGCAATGGTTGCAATAATAACTTGTCAACCAGAAGGCAAACGAAAGAAGTGAACACATTTCAACGTTTGTCGAGGACATCATCAAAACTGCCGCAACCAGAAGAGTCCTGCTACTGTGATGACAGCTGCAATAATTTGTGTATACAGCAACACGAATTACAAAGTCAAGCACAGAATCGCGATATATTTCATCAGACTAAACATCAACAAGCGCTTGTTCTGCCTAAAGCTCTTGTTAATGAAGCTGAAAATGGTATGCTGGAACAAGGTATAATCGACACAGATCAATCAGACTGTCAACAGTCTGTTATTTTGATGTCACCCTCTACAAAATCAATTGGAAACAAAAACAAAAATTTACGTGAGAAAATGCTTAATAGTGACCCTTTGGACTACAAGAATCATGAGCTTGAAAGCTCCGTTGGCAACTGTGACGTCTGTGAATCATATTCTCATGCACCAGGGTCGGTGGCAATTAATTTAGGTCGTGTCAATGACAGCCCAGTCACGCGTCAGTCCGCTGACCCTGCACACCTAGTGTATGAAGCATTGCCTTATACCCAAGTTACCGCAATTAGTTTGAATCGAAACAAACTCGACCCCAAAGCAATGAAGTATACTAACTCAGAATCGTCAGGATACAATAGCTTGTTGGAATCAAATTCTTTGCTTACAACAGGTGATGATGACAAATGTAAGGACGCTGAAACTGAACGTAGTCGAATCTATGTTACACCAAGAAAAGAATTTTGTCAACGGCATCAATCCAGGATTATTCAGCACGACGGATGTGGTATCGAAACGCAAATTGGCTTGTTGAGCTCAAAAAATTGTCGCCCGGCAACTGAAAACACACGGGACGTTGAAGAACTGGCCCATCAACCGCGAAATGAGCGTTATCATTCGGAGTCGTGTTTGAACAGTATATCGGCCATTCATCAAATCCAAGATACTACAAGCAATGAGTCAATTTACGGAATGCCGACGTCGGTAAATGCTTTGAACAAAACCTATCAAGATATAACGAAAGCAAAGTGCTGGTTTGGCGAAGATTGTTGTCAAACAAAAAAGTCAACCGAACGGAACTTAAATGTCAAATCAGTTGATCAGAATCTTGAACCATACTTAAATATAAACCAATCAATATACGACGGCAATTACTATTATCACTATGGACCTGCAAACGCAAATTTTTTGCTGCGATCTGATCCTTCGTACGGATCCTTGTGGAACGTGTTCAGCAAACAACCAAAAACCTATGGCGTGTTCAATCCAAACCACTACGCCTCACCTGGTTATCAGCCTAAATACGATTCAAAGTCATCGCTTCAAATACCTCATGCTGTAAACAACGTTTCAGTGAAAAGACAACGGAAAAATTCTAATTTCACCGAAACGCAGCCGTCGAGTACGAACGAGATCTGTGATTTGCGGCTTCAAAAAAGCGTGGATACGTACTGGGTACTATTTATATTTAATCTTTGTTCTAATACATATCTTGTCTTAGCCGTTATTACTTAAGAAGATTGATTGGTTTATACTGGAGTAAGATATTACTAAGCGGCAAACCACTGACGTGCAAAACACGTATACCTACCACTTTCATAGTTATTGCGTTGGACTAAAACTTACCAACTGTAATAAGGTGCAAAGACTTATTTGATAGACAGTTTCGAGATAGCAGTAATTTATTTGATAAGCAGTTTTGAGATAGTAGTAATTATCGTTAGACACAAACTAATTAATGTGAATGCATTCGGAAAGTAGTTCCACCACTTTCATAGTTATTACGCTGGACTAAAACTTACCAACTGTAATAAGGTTCAAAGACTTGTTTGATGGACAGATTCGAGATAGCAGTAATTTATTTGATAGGCAGTTTTGAGATAGCAGTAATTTATTTGATAAGTAGTTTTGAGATAGTAGTAATTATCGTTAGACACAAACTAATTAATGTGAATGCATTCGGAAAGTAGTTGACTTGTTTCGGGTTTGTTTAACCTAAGTAGGTCTAGTGACGTAATTAGTAAAAATTACGGCTTGACGACTCGTTGTTTTGCTTGAGATATTCGTTTTACATATTATATTTGGTTAATTGAAATATTTTTGCACAAGTTCATAAAGCTTGATTACTCTAAAACATGAATCATGTCGATGATTTCAGGCTCAACCTAAAGCAGAATTGGCGAAAAGTAATACAGTTTATGGCGAGTCACAGACCGTTGATCAGGCGAAAACCAATCGCTCATTGTATTACTCATCGATCAATATTGGTCAGTAAGAGTTGCGCCGAAACATATACTCAATGTTGTTTCTAATAACGACGGCAAAAAATAGCTAATGATTTCACATTTTTAGCAGTCTGAATTTACTGATGTAGATTGGGCAATATATAATACACTTGGTTATGTAATCATATTTAATGCTGCTACAGATGTATAAAACTCAGATTGCAAGTCAACAAATCTTGGACCATTTGGCCGTTTTGGCTTAGTTAGTTGCACTTACCCGCATGAGTACAGCCCTACTCCAAGCTAATATTTGATTTGAACATGCATTGAGCAAAAATTGTTAATGTTTGGATTTCTCGACAACAATTATGCATTATGTAAATTTCCAGTTATTCCAGTACATTTTTCGTGAATAGCCTATAGCAGCCTCGGTAAATCAGAAATGCAGCCTTGGTTAATTATATGAGGGCGTCAATGCGACATGCCGGAATCACGCCTGCGAGACATTCCTTAACGTTATAATGAGCGACTGAAAATAGGTTAATAAACACAATCACTACTAACACTAAATGCTATACAACACCATAACTGACCACTTTGTGAAAGCATTGGAAGTTTTTGTCGAATAAAATTGGTCAACTGTTTCACTAAACACGAAACAATGCCTAGGGTACTGTATTGACCAGAATAAGAGGGGGAGGGTAATAAGAGGGGGTACCCATTTTGAGGTCGTAATATTATACAATACGAATGGCACATGTCTGTTACCATCATATGGTATTCCGCCGTACACAAACCTAGTTATGCAACTGACTCAGTCAACATTTTTAAAATGATCATATGATATTGACCGACAATAGTGGGAGGGGTAATAAGAGGCGGGGGGTTTCCATTTTGAGTCCGAATCTATTGGAGTCCGTATCCCTATTAAGAGTCCGTAAGCAGATAGAGTCTCTAAAACCGTAATTAGAGTTCATAACTGTCAAATAACCCTAATTGTAGCGCATAAATTACTCCAGTACCAAATAACTTGAGTTCGAAACTTTATAGTGTACTTAAATTTTGAAAGTACATTCCTAAGTATAAACTTGTATTATCGTCAAGCTATTGACACAAGACAAATAAACGTTTAATTCAACGGATAATTGTAGTACCGGATATATATCAGTAACGAAGGTCGGCGGAGCGTGCGTTAAAAATAAATAACAGTCTGTAACCGAATAACAAGGGGGGTACCCTTTGGAGAGGCCAAATAAATATCAGTCCCCCCTCTTATTCGGGTCACTACAGTACATAAAAGTAACCACTATTGTAGTTTGAGATAGTCACGCAAAGCAAAGACAACATATAACGTGCTGCTAGTATTGGAATGAATTTTGCAATACCAGTCGAGGCTTCGCGAACCGTGGATTACTTTCTGATGACCTTACGCCCAACCTATTAGCAGCCCCTTTCCAAAAAGCATATGTAAATAACCGCAACTGATATAATTATATTGCTATTTTAGGTGCTATGCACTGTCCAGTTGATCATATTCGACAAAATCTATCAACCGTCTATGTTCCAGACAACAATGCTACATTAAAGGAGTATACTGATAATGTAAAGCGTCGTAAGAAGTTTTCAAGTGTGAATGATCTGAGCCGACAACACTCTAGTGATTCGCCCAAATTTAACTATAAAACAAACAATACTTACGACGAATACGATGAAAACGTTTCTGGCTGCAATTCATCCCACCTAACGCGATTTTAATTCATAAAACAAATTGAGTGCAAACTTTTGTTGTATACCGTCATACGTTGCTCGTAGCCATAGAGAGGTCAATTGACTTGAGCCATGGATGTCATGGGAATGGGGATTCCTATGGGGCGTAAGGTGGGGCGAAGTGGGAACAATTCAAAACTGGCAGATGTATCTTTCCCGCCCAAGGGTTAAAATTTTTTTACATACATACTCTGGATATATATAGACAATGTTATGTATTTATTAACTAGGTTGTTCTGCATCTCGGTAATTGTATATGGTATGAACACTGTAAATTCAAATGAGCTGATTAATCAATTCAGCTAGCGAGTTGGTTATTTCTGAATTAATATCAATAAACATTAACTCACTCTGAGTTGATTTGATTCTCCGGCTGAGTTGAATTGACTCCGGGCGGGTTGGTTAATTAACTCAGAATGAATTTAATCAACTCAAAATTCTGAGTTCTGATAGTACTAACTCAGACTGAGTAGCTCAACTCATTCTGAGTTAAAATCAACTGACTGAAATTTACAGTGAACTGTCTTCACTAAAGCGTCGCTTAGGTTCTCTTACAGGCATAATTTACATTATAATGCAAGTTAAAAAGTTTTCAGCATTCTCAAGGGCCTGCACAAGGTAGTTGTGTAGAGAAAGCAGAAAATCCGGGCGGTAACTGTTTTTCTGAAGCTACACCTTTACATGCACCACACAATTGTTAGTTCGATGCTTTGTTTACTAGAGTCACTGCGGAAAGTTTCCTTCAAATTAATGAAATTCATAAAGGTTTTGAGCATTTGTGCGACTGTGCGATTCAAGTTGCCCATTCAAAAATCAAAATGAATAATTTCAAAAGTTTGTGTGCAAGGCAAACTAATGGGCTTATATTTTGCTCGTACTCAGCTTTTATATTTTAAGTACTTGGATCCTCAGTTTCTAACACGTGGCTACGTACGCTCTGGCTTTCTAAAACTAGGCTGATGACCCTCCAGGTGGGTTGGTGAGAACGTAAATACATAATAGATAGTGCTGTGCTAAAGATTTTATCTGCAGTATATACCCTAGCATTTCATCATGCCCTACTATAGCGTTTTCGAAAAAAAAATTGCAGTTGCAAATAGTAGCTGCAAGCTCTTTCTGTCAAAAAATTAAATGCTCAAATTACAGCTGCGAGTTCTCGCAGCAGAAACCTGCACGGTTGTATGGAGAGCTTCGCTTCAAAGAATCAAGGTACAATCAAAAAATGGCAAATAACAATTGACAAGGTAAAGGTGTCATTAAAAATTTTTCATAAATCCTTTAGGGTATGGTTCTTTACAGACATTTATTCAGGACATCTGTATCACAATCTAGACGAAGTCCACGATATCCGGAAGTTGGCGGGGATTTTTATGCAAATCCGAACTGGGGATTCCATGGGAATTCCTGTGAAAATTATCCGGGGGATAGGTGTAGTGAGGTTGAAAATTCTTACCTCATGACATCTCTGGCTTGAGCCCATGTGGAAGAATTTCGACCCCCGTAGAAAAGTTTTAGCCCGCTTATAAATTATATGAAGAAATGAAGTTTACGCATACGTGTCCTGAAATTTTTTCGTAATCCATGCACGACGTGCTTGCTACTTGTCTTTTGTGTCATAATTGATCAAGTTTGATAGGTTTGAAACGTTGAAAATAAATAATTATTCTGTTATCTACAATAAATGATAAATAATATTGCAGACAGTGAAGTAAAAACGGAAATTTAATTTCTATGTTAATAGTCAAGAAACTTGAAATCAAAATAGGATTTGAGTTTATATACACCGCATAACCAAAGGCACCGCAGCATAGAATGCGATAAGATAAGCCAATATGGTGAAGGCAAAGCTTGTATTAATGATGTGTACCGACCGCATTGGCAAATAGGGGGGTCCTTGTCCGACCGTGGACCGCAGTACGGACCAGGAAACACGGAACCGGACCGCTTGTAGACTGGGCCAGACTGGTCCGATTGTGGCATAGCGCCAGTCTGTACCAGAAATCGACCAACGCTTATGTTTAATTACGGAAAGATCCAGTCCAAAATGGTAAGGTTCGACTCTAGACAAGGCTTGGGGTCCGATCGCATCACAGCGATGAGCGCACCGGACCCCTGAAGAACTCCAGACCAGCTCGTTTTGAATCTCAAGTGTATACCTATTGCCTTTTAAGGCAATGAAAAGGAATGAATATCAATTACAAACCCAGAACTGTATATATATTGTAGGGGAAACTTTCACAGAGGGCAACTGTGCAAACCAAATAATTCCGATTGCGGTTCCGACGAGCAGTTTGACTTCCGAATCTAAACTATACATTAATACAAACTGGCTTGATTAAATCTCTGTTTGAGTAATACTGAAACAAAGAATGACTTTCGATATTACCATCTAAACATTTCACATTGGTGGCCCTTATTAGGAGCCTAGTAGTAGTTGTAATCGAGAGTTGCCCTAGTGCCTGCGCTGCGGCGTATACATAATTTTCTGAAAGGGGGGCAAACTGGCAAGTTATGACACGCAATTTTTACTGCATGCTATATAGGTGCCAATTGTGTGAGATGGGAAAAATTGCAAGGTATAGGGACATTACCATTCTCTCACAAAGAAGTTTCTAACGGGGGCGTACGCCAACCTGTCCCCTTTTGGATCCACTAGTGTCTACCTTCTAATTACATACTGAGTTTGGATGATACGCCTGTTAATTTCAACCAACCATATCTGTTGTTATTAAACATCAGTGCTTGTATATGCTGTGAAAAAGTTTTGTCGTCTCTCTTTAATGAAAAGTTATGGAGTTTAAATATTTTGTAACGTCATGGAGTTTAAATATTTGGTAACTTGTGGAAAAATGACGAATTAAAAATTTTGGAAAGGGTAGAAGATATTTAGCGCAGTACTGGACTATGCGAATTGCTAATTTAGAACCGATAAACAAGACTGCCCTCTTACTCATAGTTTTGTCGCAAATAATCTGTTAAGAGTGAAAAATTCTGTTAAGCATGGAGCAAAAACTGTGCTAATAAGATAAGAAAAGACCCCCTATTGTGTGGCTAGTCCTGATTATAAGCTTTTAATATATGTCATACTGTAACAAGAAGCTAGTGACACCATAAGCTTACGATTAATTCATGAGATATGTAAACGAAGTTTACAGAGTAATGAGTAGAGACGTTAATATAAACAAGAACCTAAAGTTTGCACAAACGCCTGAAGACATATGAATGATGATTAGTCAACGACTGCAATAGTGCAAAGCTGCCGAGTTTACTGCTGAACCGTCTTTAGTGTTTCTAGAAAATACGATTGCACGATTTCTGCGAAACGAGTTTATTTAAACATATGTGATGGATTGTAAACATTGTTTTTGGTTGCAAAGAACACAGACAAGTTATTGTTATGTATTTCAAAGTTGCTAAGTCACTAATGTACGTATTTTAGTTCAGATTTCAGCTGCATGTAAAAATCTTAGACACACAACTAATATTTTCTAAACAAAAGAGTTGATACTTTAATGTTTTACCAAACATTATGTTTTGAAGCACAATCCAAGCGCGTAGAAAGATGGGGGTATATAGGTCTACACACCCAATCCATGAACCACGCAACGCTTTGCGACCGTTGCAAAAGGATAATACTTAAATGTTTACCTTATCGTTCGCTTCGCTAGTTAGCTTTCTTTACATCGTAGGTGGGGATTCGGAAAGCAAAGTAAGTGCCGATCGAATCGCGTTTTCATACCCAAATAGGTATTAAACTGAAATTGTTTCATTGGGATATAACAGTGTTAATATTTTTGGAGTTTGCTGCTCGGTTTGCTCGCGAATCTACTCAAAACTAAACGTACTGTATCTTCACGCCGTCAAAAACTTAACTAAGCTAATGGTACAATAATAGATTGCTCTAATACGCAATAATCGCGTTAATAAAAGTGTGATCGAAATTTATATTTACTAGTGTTGTGCCCGGTTAGGACCTGGCCGCTTGGCCAACGGTATTGGCCTTGCTCCAGCTAGCGGCGAGTAAGTTGATGGTTATCACAGAGAAAGGTAAATACATTGTGACATCATCAATTTAATTTTTTATTATATATAATTAGATTTCTATTCTGAAGTTTTTGAAACCTAAAATATTGCTCACTGTTATAGTTATCGCCAATGTTAAGATTGGTCACTAGTTGAAACTAAAGACAGCTCGTGTGCTGAGATAAAGCTCTTTAGATGATCGGTGTTATAATTGCCTTTTAGAAAAATATAAAATGCATGAATGTTTAAAATTTGTATGTAGGCGGGCCAGAATCGCACAACACTAAAGTTTATGGCAAGCACATATTTTTGATGGTTCTAAAGTTGTCAGTTTAACAAACGCAACTCTAAGTCGCATAATATAATGTTTAATTAGGATCTATTGATTAAACTAACATGATTATTTGGTCAATCTTGATGCAGCTTGTAAGTCAATGCTTTATAGATATTATTTATTTCCCACTGCTTTTTGTTATGCCGCTAGTGGTTTTTATTATGTATAATGTACTGTAGTGACCCGAATAAGAAGGAGGGATTGATATTTATTTGGTCTCTTCAGAGGGTAACCCCCTGTTATTCGGTTACGGACTGTTATTTATTTTTAGCCCACGCTTTGACACCCTTGGTCAATGATATATAACCGGTACTGCTACTCTACGTTGAATTAAACGTTTATTTGTCTTGTGTGAATAGCTTGAGCGATAATGCAAAGTTATGCCTCGGAATGTAATTTCAAACTTAGTACGCTTTAAAGTTTCGGACTCAAATTATTTGGTCCTGAAGTCTTTTATGCGCTACAATTTGGGATAATTGACATTTGTGGACTCTAATTAAGGTTTAGGTGACTCTGTCTGCTTACGGAATCTCATTAGGTATACGGACTCTTATTGATTGGGACACAAAATGGGGACCCCCTCTTATTACCCCTTCTTATTCGGGTCACTACAGTATGTGCCTGATGCAACCTGATCTGCTTTCTGCAGGGAAACATGACTGTACTCTGTAGAACACTCTACTTAAAATACTATAGTTATATTTTACTAACTTTTTTAAGTGTAAGTGTACTAAATATTGAGTAAATCTTTACTTAAATAATGTAAATAAGTAAAAATACTGCTGCCATTTCCTGATTAATTAAGTAAATGTAAACCTAAAAATTTTGTGTTTGCTTAAAATTAAGTAAATTTTTGCCAAGCACCATAGTTAGTAAAACCGGCACTTAATTCGGCAACAGTTTCACTTAATTTTAAGCATATTTAAGTGAGTAGTAGTTACGCTTTAGATGATAAGTGATCATGATATGCAATTAAGTGCGCAATGCCTTATCAAGCCTCCAGTCTCCTACGGAAGCACTTGGAACCTTGTAGCCAATGACCTAAAAAGAATGAATGACTTTGTTGCTAATGAATCATATGATTTTTTCAAGTCAACGCAGCAATCGGCAATATCTTTTAATCTCTGTGACTAGTCTTTGCGCCGAATAATTCGAAATTTAAAATCTTTATGTGTAATATTTATTCAACTTATGCGTCGTCCACTTTAATTTGCGTACGCCGTGTGGATTTTTGAAACGGCAATTGACGGTTGCCCTCAAAAAAAATTACCGACAGATAGCCTTTGTAAATTGAAATTATTTTCATTAAATTTTTAAGTTCTATTGACAGCTGCGGTCAACTTTAAAAACAGCAACCGTCAACGTATCCAAAATTAAAACAGTAGGCGTAAACGGCTACTTTCCGGTGTACCAAAAACCGTCAATACAAGTTCTAATTTCTAGACGGCAACCGTCAACGACAGTCCGGTAAATGTACAGCAACTGTCGATAAGGCTGCAACTTTCTTTACCGCAAGCGTAAGCAAGGAATACACTTTTTTGATGGTAACCGTCAACAGGAAATTTATATTAGACGGCAACCGTCAATTGAAAATTTTGAGGTTGACGGCAACCGTCAATTGAAATTTTGATTTTACACGGCAACCGTCAACTGAAAATTTGTATTTTAGACGGCAACCGTCAATTGAAATTTAGAGTTTAGACGGCAACCGTCAATTGGAAATCGGGCGCATATGGGGCAAGGGTTTATCCCAGGATAAACCGGATATTTGTTTCTGTATTCGTTTCCGGTAAGCTCAGCCCTCCCCGGCTCCTTCTGGCTACAGGCCCGTTGGTCCTGCATATGAACACATGTATTGAAGTATAAATATATAAAAAATCGATTTTTACCGTTTTTAATATTTGTTTTTTTTTATAAAAAACGCATGTTTTATTATATAAAATACACTTTTTTAAAAAACAACCCGTGTATTTTTTTGTACTGGGAATTCACAGGGCCGGTGGCCAAGAGGAGGCAAGGGGGTTCAACCGCCCTATAAAATTTTGGCTCACCGAAAATAAATATAAAAAGTATTTGTTTTTAAGCCTTTTACGACCGCCTCCAGGGGCCCCTTTTGGCCTAAAAAACTATTTGCTAGTGTATGTGTATTTTTATGCAGAGGGTACACTGGGCCAGTCAAGGGAGGCTAGGCGGTTCAACGCCCTGCAAAATTTTGAGCCACCTAGAACTCGTTTTCATTCAATACCTGTATATACATTAATTTTCTAGCTTTCTCAATGAATCAAGGTGGATATACTTTCACGTTTGGTACGTTTTTGTTTTCCGGACCAATGTATAGGGACGTATATACTGTAAAAAGCTTTAAGCCTAAGCCTAAGACTAATGCAATAAAAACCAAAAGTCAACATGTTCTGTTCGCAGTTTTTTATTCGCAAAGAATATTAAACACAGGCATGCGGACTGGAAAATTTTGAGGACGGACACAAAACGGTTTACCATGATTTGTGAAGCAAGTTTGATACCTTTTTACAATGGCTGGTAAATGTTTTTTCCAGTTTTTGAAAATGATCTAAGCGGATATCCCTTCACGTTTGGTACATTTTTGTTTTCCGGTCCAATGCATAGAGTAGGGACGCATTAAAATTATTCCTAAGCCTAAGCCTAGACAAGCGTGTAAATAATAAACCTATATACCTAAGCTTTGCCTAAGCAAAATTTAGTCTATCTTTTATAAACACTGAAACTTTTTTTACTCTCTTGCAGTCATGCGGAAAAATTGTCCGCCCCTGATCTTTTTATACATGGACCGTTTTCCGCATGAAAGAACGGTTAATTTGTTTCTGTATTTTCATTGTGTTTTGTATTAAAAGTCAACTTCTCTTGCTAGTGTTTATTCGTACAAAAACAAAAAAACACAAGCATACAAATGCAAAAGCAAAACAGTAGCTTACGGGTCAGTTACGGTCGTATTCGGCCATACACCGTCCGCAAATTTTCTACAGCGTCGAAAGAACTTTATGTTTTCAACCGCTAAAAGTTTTTGGTTATTCTAACAATTTCTAGTTTTACTAGGCTATTCGCTGTAAGGTTCATATTCGAGCAATAGATACTTCTTTCATGAACCGTTTACTCCCTGACCATACAGTTAAAATGTTTAAATAGTTAAACCACTATGTGTCTATTTTCAAGCCGTTGAGCTTAAACTAAAAGACAAAGATTAAATTGAAAGATGTTCAAAAATTGCATACATAATAGACAATAAAATAAAATACATTGCCAATGCTGAACACGCAATTTTTTCGGTTGATAGAAACACAGCTACAGGTTTTTTACTTCGTCGAAAAGTTACGTTTACCTCAGCCCTATAAAAAGCTTTTTTCATTCTAACAATTTCTTGTTTTATAGCCGGTTTATAGTAAGGTTTGTATTTAAGCTACATACCTTCTTTTATGAACCGTTTACTTAGTAAACCACACAGATAAAGTTTCAAATAGATCAACCGCACACGTTTCCATATTCATGTCGCTGTACTCAAACTAAAACATTCAATATTGACGTACATCTATGACAATCATTCGAGAAAAAAATAAATTTTAGTATTCCACTTCAGTATCAGAAACTGCACCGGTATCGGTATTGTCATAATTTTTTCGATCTCGCAAAATTTTATTGGCTGAGGCCAGATTCAAGTGGTAATCAATCGTTTGCGTTCCCGGATACAATTCGGGTTCCACTTCCTGTGATTCACTATCTGAAATCGCGCCGGCATTGTAGTTTTTTTGATTTTGCAATATGTCACTAATTGAGTTTGGATTCCAATAGTAGCCACCCGCTTGCGTTCCCGGATACAATTCAGGTTCCCCTTCTTGCGAGTCGCTATCAGAAATTGCACAGGCGTTGTAGTTTTTTCGATCTCGCAAAATGTCATTAATAGAGTTTGAATTTAAACAGTAGCCACCCGTTTGCGTTCCTGGATACAATTCAGGCTCGAAATCAGTCAAGTCATGATCAGAAAGTTCCCCTGTCCGTTTTCGATTCAAATAATCAAGTTCTAACTCAACCTCGGAGTCAGATTCGGAATCTAATTCAGTATCAGTAAGTTTGCTGTTAATATTACGCGAAATGTTTTTTCTCGCAGCAATACTTTTGTTAACATTTTCGCACTTGCGACGAACCGTCGGAGAAGTACAACGGTCAGTGGTTGCAGTACGTTTTCTACTATTTTCATATGTATTGCAACTTGTGCTGGCTAAAGCTGCGGGTTTTTTTGTATGTTGCGGACGTGGGTTTGGTTTACATCCAACATATGTCCGATCATTATTTGTTACGTATTTGGTTAAATTCGATGTCCTTTTTTGAGGAATCAATTTCGCGCGTGTTTTCATCGGAATCACTGGTGTGCTCATCAGAAGCGTAATGAGTGGTATCGGAATCGAATTGCGGAGATGAGGCCCGAACGCGACCATTAAGCCGACAAGTTATACGACGAGTAATGAAAGTTTTCATATTGCGCAGTTTTTGTCTTTGTTCAACTATAAAATATAACAAAACGGTCTTTAATATGCGTGAATGATATAGAAGTGACATAATGATGTTTGATAAAATTTCTGTCGGTTGTAGACCCATGTACAGTTGTATGTAGAATCACAGTTTGCCCTAGGCTAAAAAGATACTAAGTATACTAACAGACTCAACACAGGCAATCAGCCAGTTTTCTATTCACTTCCAAACCCAAATCTCCAAAATCTCGGCCTCGAATAAGCTGGTGTTTGTTAGGATTAGTAGATTAGCAGGAACACGCGAATGATTTTTAAGGATTGTTGCACTCGAATTGTGTAGGCATAGGTAAAATGCCATTTAGTGTATAGTTAAGTTGATTCAATTTCCTAACGCTATATATATATTTAGATTTCGCAGGGCCAAAAACCCTCAAACCAACAACGCACAAATGCTTCTAAAATAATAATTCCCAATTTAAGTGGTATAATTATCATAGCTAATAATATGGTAATTAGTTAGGAGTTATGTATTCATTTACGTACCTTTTTGAAGAATTATAGACAATTAATTCATTAAGATTCCTTGCTCACCCAAAAACCATTAGTACTGAATCAAATCGCATTTTAACCTAATATAGTGAAATAAAGTAAAAGTTCTGATTCATGCTTGACCAATTATGGAAATTATCCTGTAGCTAGGAAATGACTTTAGTCAAAATCCAGTGGGGTTACCAGTCCATTTTAACAATTACCCGTAGAAAGTAAGGTAGTACCGAATCCGTGATTTGACCGAACCGAATCCATTGCTGATTTTCCGAATACGAATAGAAAATTACTTACAATTAGTTCTGAGATCCATAAGTCGTTCGATTTCTTGTTTTGTTTCATCTAAAGTGAGCATGCATGAGCGTGCCAGCTCTTTTGCTCCCACGTACGGATCGCCAGGGTTTGCAATAACATTCTTAACATATTGTGCTATCCGTGTGGAAGGGTACTTGCGAATCTGCACTGATGAATCTGCCATAGCAACTTTAATTGCTTCGCCAACTGCAATGAACAATAAATACTTTTCGGTTATTTGCTCAATACGGGCACGCTTGTCATACAAATTCTTATGAGCTTTAAATTCAGAAACATTTATTCTAACTATTTCACAGTAGTATTTTGTATTACGTAAAATAACAAACCATAAAAATGGCAAAAAATACTGCTTAATACGATACGTATAAATTATAAAAGCATAATAAGTAAGCTAATTAATTTTTGTGCTTTACATTTGCGTATATATACAAAATCAAAAACAGTTAACTTAATACCCGTCCGTAGTTGTTAAGATCTAAACCTAACCCCTGATAAACACAAAAAGAAAACATTTATTTACCTGGAAGATGGTGACCGCCGCATGGGCCACTGCACTCTGCACAGGGTTTTCCCCACTGCCTCTTCGGATCCCGAACCGGATAAATAATGTTGAAAACGCTTGGGCCGCCTGAATACCAAACCAAACTGTCTCTGAAAAATTAAGCAACACTTTTTCAACTATGCGTCGTGTAGCAGGAAAAAGGCACGCAAATTTCTATAATTCAAACCGTACATGCATATTAAAGATTTGCAGAAAAAACATTCAATGCATAACAATCCGCCACCCGGCAAATCAAAAATCCACAACTTGCAGTCCGACATTTTATCAATCCCGACAACTTATCAACCCAATATTGCCCAGCTGAGGCTAACGTCGATTGGGTCGCCTAAATGACTGCTCATGTGTTATCTGTTTGTTGATGAGTTGCCGGCGACAAATTCTCAAGAATCAGAACGCTCACATACGTTAACCTAGTCAAACATATTTTATAGATTGATTTTATTACAGAGGGTCGCGTTTGAACCACGATATATAAAATCCTGGCCCACAATCTGAAATTGTTAATGCACTGGAAGGCGAAGAGATTTATAGAGCCGGAGTTAGAAAAACTGCACCAACATTGGATTCATTAAATGCTGTCAATGAGATTTTCCTGAGAGGATTAAGCCATTTACTCGCATCCGGTACTTGCGGCTCTGAACAAATAAAAATTTGAATAATGAAATTTGATTTGACAGTGTTAACTGACACTTTCAGAGAGGTATATACCGAAGATGAACCCCGTTTTAGAAAGTATACGTACAACTTAGAAGTTTGCTTGAATTAGTTTAAATTTGCTGTATATATTAATGAAACAATATTTAATACAGGCACACTCGTAGAATACTCACATTTTGTTGCGGTATGTTTCTGAAGTCGTGTACTTGTAACACAGCGGAGGTCCGCAGTCATTTTTTCCGCGACAAAGTTGAAGACCATAGAAATATTTTGAATTGTCACTATCCATTTCATGCGCTTTTTGAACTTTTTGAGCAGCAACTAACTCATTCCACAGTTCAGGATTTTGCGACTGTTCGGCTTTTCGTAGTTTTTTGTTTGAACTTAAAAATGCCTTCATCAGTTGTCGTCGGAATAGCGTTTTTTCGCCTAACATCAGTTTTATGGGCACGTTGGTGTATTTGACACCGTCCACGTGTAGCAAGTAAAGTTGCGCCGCCATTTCGCTGTTTTCTTTTAAAAGTTGAGCGCCTGGCTTTGTATTCCAATGATCGTTTTTTCCCAAGGCTGTTGATGGACAGTGAAACAGGGTTTCGGCTTGTTTCAAGCAACCGTTCACGCGCTCAACATCGTTCTTGTACGACCCTCCGGGGTAACGAGTTGTAATAACAGTCATTGTATGTCTCTTTTTAAGATGAAGTAATGCAGCAAACAATTTCACTTCTTTTTTGTCTGGGCCTTCACTTGGTCCACCGTCGCGTCGATACAACCAAATTAAAAATTGTTCCGGATTTTCAACTGCCCACTGTTCCACATTCAAGTAGTCAGAATAATGTTGCGCGGCGCTCTTTCCAATGAGCGCCTTTAATTTCACAACACCTGCCACTTTCATTGGATGAGTTAATGTTTTAGGCAGAAGATATGAGGACACTTGAATTCCGGAAGGATACGCGTTTTGGTAATCGACCCGCGTTCGCAGACTTTCTTCGCCTTCAAGCGCAAGCACCGGAAATTGACAGTGAGTTATCACAGTGTCTGTCCTTATAGCAGCAGCATCATCTGAATTGAAAGTTATTGCAAAGCTACATTTCGATTCTAAATAGTCTTTAATGTGGTACACCGCATCACTCAGATACTTATCCACTGAATGTTTCACGTTGAAACCTCTGCGACCTCTTTTAAATCGAAGATCTATCTCATTATAATGGCGATGAACCAGGTGGCAAGGTATGCAGGCTCACTAGTTGGCCTAATATATTTTTGTTCCCGAAGCATATTAAACATCAAGATTTTCTGACGTTTAATATAACGAATTGTGGCTTGTTTTAATAAATCCGCGGCATTTTCTACTTCCTTGTGAGTACTGTCGACATTTATTGTGTCATATGCTGGCACGGATCCATCTAACATGCAATGTAAAACTGGCTCAGGGTAACCCAATCCAATCGCGAATTCTTTAATTTGCCGCGGCATTTGGATTTTGTTTTTTGCTGCAAATTTGAAGATTTGAAACATCAAAACTCGCATTCCTAAACGATCGGGTTGCCCAGCAATATCAACTATAGTACTGTTTGTTGAATAGGGCATTCGTTTAAGCATGTTCGTTAACGTCGTAACGGTTTGAATTCGTCTTAACACATTTGAATCCAATTCACTGATAACAAATTGTACCTTTTCGTCCAGTTTCTGAACAGCGTTTTTGATCTCAAGACCACCAATTAGGGACAAATCGTCATCTGTTGCACTTTTGTTCAGTAGTAATTGAAGCAATTTTTCCGGGTATTTAAGTTCCAAAATATAGTCTAAAATCTTTTTCGGCAAAGGCTTTTTCTCACTGTTCAAATGTTGAACAACCTTAAACATTATTAGCTGTAAATACACGTTATCGTTGTGAAATAGCTTATTCATACGATTTCTAATGTTTGGAATTGTCAGCAGAATTGATGTCAGAACTTCGATACCATCGAACGCATTACGTTCCTCATATTTTGTGCAACCTGGCAACTGTTCCAAGCAAGAGGCAATACCTCCATTAGCAATATAGTTTATGTTGTTATCAATGAATCTGATTAAACCATCTTTATTTAAACAAGTATCAGAATGTTCAGTCATTTTTTTGTTGAATTCTCGTTTGAGCTGAGCAATTTTTTCCATATCAGCTAGAACGTTCGCTTTAATTTCAGATGATCGATATATGCCAATTTTCCGCAATGTTCGAGCAGACAACTTCTTACCTTGCGCTTCGATCAAGGTGTGTGTAACAGCACGGCGTTGACGTTGACTAAACAATTGGCATAAACTTTTCACGGTTTCAGCTGACAGATGCGTAAATCGGTGTTGTATTGCTAATTCTTCTTCAAGCGTTACTCTATGTTTGACGTTCGCAACAGCGAGGTTGATGTCACTAAACGGTGTTACAAAGCATTGGTTTAGAGTTTGTTCTCTGTATATGGCAACAGGCAGACGATTGAGCAAAAATTTCACCGCATCCCGAATTCGCAAATAAACGTCTGCTCGAGCAACAGTCCACACGTTTTTCACCGTCTCGCCGGGATGCTTCCAAACATAAAATTCACATACGATTGTATCATACAAAATGTCTGAAGGTTGTTTACAGAACTTGCGTACTGCGTTGTACAAGAAACATTCTAATCGCAGATGAATTACTGAAACTTGCCACCCATCGGACTCAATCAACGCTTGAACATTCACCTCGTTTTGTTCCTCCAGATACTTCTGTTTATACCTATAAGAGAACAGTTTTAAGGGTACATCAGGTCTGGAGTATGCCAATGTTTATTTTCCAAAGGTCTGTTCTACAGGAGCAACCAAAAACGTAGATTTTGAAAATTTTTAATACTATTTTTCTAATTATTTCAATCCAGGCGAACCTGATTTCTAAAAATTGTTGATAAAATTAACCAAGTTTTAACGCAACATTCAGTGAAATGTTTTTAAAAAAATATCATTTTCTTTCGTGATTTGAAGCGTTAGATTTGCCGCTTGTGTCACATGCCTGACAACTTAAATTTTTGTATACTGTTAAGCCCACATTTAAAATTTAAACTTAGGATTCGCGTTAGTCAAACATTTGTCAAGTATAAACCTAACATACTAAACATGACACTGACCCAATGCCTGTTTTGAAAAAACATATACAAGAGCCGACTGTTTTTAAAATATTCTAACATAGTATAACACATATAAAATACCTATGTACACACCTTCGTAACTTTGAGAGAAGTACTAAAACATTTTCTACTTTTTCACAGTCGGCACATACATCGACGTCCTAAAAAACAAAATGGCACGGCAGCTTTAAACGTAAATCCATAAATTTTGTTCATATCATGTTAAACTCAGTTGAATCGAAGACGTGTGCAGGTTCAACGTTAGCATGTTTTGAACTACTACCCGACTATAACTTTACTTAAGCCTAGCCTAGCATAATCATACGCCTAAGCTTAATAGATGGTAGGCTCAGGATTCGGTAGCGTCGGGCGATGATTTGTGGTAGATCAGTACCCGTTCCGATCTTAAGTGTGAGCGAAGCTTAAAAAATATAGCGTATTTGATTCGTATACAAAATATAGAAACCAAACCAAACTAAATATTAACAATAGTTTTCGGCTTTTATACACTTCGCCCCCCCAAATTTAAAATTTTGATAAAGCCATTCTTAAGTCTCAGGCTTTGTTGTAGAGATTATAGGTAATGTTGCAGTGCAAAGTCACAGCCATTGATAAATGTTCAAAAACGGGACCCCCTTAATAGTTTATATGCGGTCTCATAGCAACGCGCTACGAAGTTAAACAGTAATGAACCGACATGCCATGCCAGCCCGGGAAAGTTCATGCAAGTTAACCGCTGTGTCCAGAGATATAGTTACGTATACAGACCCTGTTATATTTTAAATATAAGTTTTACAAGGTTTATATAAAACAAATTTGGATGAAAGCTTGCTATGGTTTACCACAAATTTTCTTAACAGCAATTTTGAACCAGAGTTCCGGCTGTTGCCATTAGCGGATCCAGAAGGGGGGCGGGGGGCGTAAAGCACGCCCCCCGTCCGAAATTTCTAGAACCGCCTTTGCCTGAAGTGGCAATGGTCATGACAGATTCAGCTCAAGATGGATAAGAAATTTTTTAGGTCTACATTTACACTGCACGTATGTTTCTAATATGCTTACGTACGCTATTTTGAATTTCCATGCTCGATACACGTTGTATGTCGTTTATTTTAGGAGGCTTTTGCACCTTCGCATGGTTTCGCGTTGGCACACAAATCAGCGATCAAAAACGAGCTTGAAAACATGTGTCTCATGTCTAGTGGTGACGTATATGACGAACTTTGGTCGACGGAATTCGGATGCTATACACGCGATTTGATTCGTTAAGCATTCATGTGTCCAGCATTCTGAAACGAAAATATACTGTGCTTTGTGCATGCAAAAAATTTAACCCCAGTATTTTTCGCAAACTTTTGTGCTTTTTGAAAAAAAACACTGGGGGGGGGGCAAACACTAGGAAAGAGTCTGGGGGAAGCTATACAGTAAGCCTAAGCCTAGGGGTTGCAAAAGCGTATTTCTAGGCCTAAGCCTAAAGCTAAACCTAAACGCAAGCAAAAAATGAAAAAATTTAGTCTAGAATGTAAGCCTACTCTTTTAACCCACAAGAAACCGGTACGGCGGCCCTAAAAGTGCATGAGCCAGTACAGAACATCGGATGTATCACCAACTGCCCATGCTTGGCGGTTGCCTGAGGAGCCAGAAATTTCTGACGCGGAAACGCGCAATATAGTTGTATTTATAAAAGTTCAGGAGCGAGATGCCAAACGCATGAATACAAACCGTGTTCTGCACAGTACCAGCGATCTTAGATTAAATCTCAGGGGCACTGAATGTGACCGGAAATTGTTTTGAGTTCTTCAAAATGGCACTCGAAGGAATTTTTACAACCTAATTGAGTTTTGAGAGGGCAGGTGCGTACTTGCTGCACCTAACCTACTCTTGGCAACTATGTATTCCAAGTTTTTAGGTATTGGACCAACAGTTTGGTAGCCAGTCGAACCGTAAACAATATACAAAAACATATTCCTAAGCCTAGTGTTGAAAAAAGTGTAAACCTAAGCCTAAGCGGAAAATGTAGTTTTAAATATAAAGCCTACTTTTTGCAGTCCCACCAAAAACCGGGACGGTCCTTAAACAGTAATAAACACGACCACAGGTCTATGCATAGAACAGAACCAGAACAGTAGTTTATATTCCAAAGGCTAAGCCTAAGCTTAAGCAAAAAACTTAGCCTAGAGCTTACAAATACACACCCTCCAAAAAGCGATCCGGTCCTGTTCTACACATGGGCCGACCTAAATATATATGCGTTAAATTTTTTTCAACCCTTCAACCCCACGCAAATGTGGGGTTAGGGGTTAGAATATTTTGTTCCTGTTATCAAAAGCTTTATGTTCCTCAGGCAGCTGCCGCTCCGCCACTCCCAAACTGCCTACATATTTAAAAAGCAATTTTTATTTTATGGGTCATACTAGAAATTTTTTTAATCGTTTTGATGGTTTTATACCTTTTCGTACAGAGCTTGGGGTGGTGCCTCACTGTCCTGCTTATCCTTTCAAACCGAACGGTGTTCAAGGGGGGGTAGTTCTCCTGAAAACCAAATTGGATAGAAGTGAAATACTGTAGAGGGGAGGAGGAACTTTTCCACAATGGGGGCAGACCACAAAAGCGGCGTTTTCAAACAATTTTGAAAAAATGTTTGTGGTTGAATGATAAAATATTCTACCGTAAAGGGCCAGTGCATTACCAAATTTAATCATATAAAAATTCGAAACAAGGCCTTTCAACGCCCGTCCCGTTGGATATTTTGTCTTGCTGCTTTTCGCCTATCGTGTCAATAAAAAACAATTTTTTTTACATCTATCAATATTCAAGCCGAACTACAGCTCATATTTTAAAAACGTTCGAAACGTTTTTATAAAATAAGCGCCAGTATTTCGTATATAAAATGTTTTTATTTCAAACACGGCTACACAAAGCAAAAAGCTTAGTACAATATGTAAAAAAATAGCACTGCAACCTAGCGTTGACAACAGATTGTGCTATTTATACAATGTTCCTTCATGCAATGCAGTTTTTATACAGGAAAACCTTCAACTGTGTTTGAAAACGTTTTCATAAAAATCGTATCAGTTATTAACACGCAAAGTTTCGTTATAAACCGTCAGCGTTAAGTTTTTCACTCTATAAAGGAAACAATCCAATTGTCAGATGTTCTACATAGCTATATTGAAGTACATATAAAAGTTTCCAACATGTTTCGGTTTTCTGCCAACACAAAGTTCATGCAAATATTTCCTGACGTGAACAACTAAATTTTTAGCACAACAATAGCAGTATTAAAATACAAAGAAATTACCGGTATTTCTATACCGGAAACCAAACGGATATCCGCTTTACACCCGGTTGTTTACCCATTTACGAGCAAAACAAACAAAAAATATAACAGCATAAACAAAGGGAGCAAACCAAATATGCACTATCATGTGCTAGCAAACTATCCGGCAGGCTAACGAATTCGCAGCATGTTCTTTTGCATATGTGCGGACGGTTCGTGTGTTTTGCATCATTTATAACGGCCAATGTTACTTTTAGGGGGGTACGAATAGATTAAACGTATTTCTAAGCCAAAGCGTAAACCTAAGTGTTGCAAAAATGTGTTCCTAAGCCAAAGCCTACGCAAAAAATGTACTCTAGTATCTAAACCCGCTCTTTTATAGACCCACTAGAAACCTGGACGCTGCAATGCTGGATAATTGTATAAGGCTCAAAAAATTTGCCGTAACTTATCTCTAGAACAATATTGCATACGATCAGTATTAACACATCAAAAATATATAGGCAATTCAAAATCATCGTAAACAACTAAGCAAATTTTTAATTAACATTTTCAAGAGCAATTTAGAATCAATCAGTGACATAACGAATTTGTTTTATATGCTATTAAAATAAAATCAGCTCTGTGCAGCTTTTTTGTGTCGCTAAATTTAGAAACATTGGTGCTAAAATGGCTTCTTTTAAACTTAATATAACAGACCCCAAAACTTGTGAGAAATCACACAAAGAATTACCAATACCACACACGAGCATGTAAAAAATTTTACATTCAGAGATAGGTGTGTGTATACAAGCATGAATTTCGCAGAAATGTATGAAACATATGAAATTAATACAGCTGCTATTACAAATACAGGAATACACGCCATACAGAATGTCTTTATTTGTAAATGTCGAACATTATCAATTTCCATTTGCGGATTATTTTACACAAATGGGCCCGCATTTTCGGTATTACGTATTTAACAGTAGTAGGATCATAGCCTAATGCTAGCGAAACTGCGTTCGCGGCAGCAAATACACCACAGTCCAGCAAATTGGTTTGTTTCTGAACACCAAGCCTTTCTATATTCAATAACTTATAGTTTTTAGGAACACCCCCTCCGTAAAGCTCGGCCAGTTGACTAAGTAATTTAGGTGTGAATAAGTCGTTGTATAGACTGTCAGCGACGTAAATAATGCCGTCTATGTTATCTGACACAATCCAGTGATACTTTCCAAAGCAACGTTGACTATAAAGCGTTGTTTGAAAATTGAACCCAAGGTGACGGCAAATTAATCTTTGTATGCAGTCTATGGGGCGGTCATCTAACGCGGTGCCAGCCATAATTTGCGCTTGCATCTTTTTAAATTCAGCTCGAGTTGGTGCCCCAATGGACTGTCTGTGAGCTTCCTCCAGATTAAAAATGTCAACTTCAATTGAACAACCGACCTAAACTTTAGCATTAAAATTCAATTTTAAATTTTGAACATCTTAAAAGTGATATTCGACAAAAGTACGGAATGTGGAAACCATAGGAATTAAATCAAAAGTGCCCTAACCTATAGAACTCGACACGCTCAGGTCAACGGTATCATTTATGGTTACGAAACCGGCGGTACATTATAGTGCAAACACGCATAGATTTAGGGTATATGAATTTTGTAGCAGAAATCTTGCAGTTTTAAAAATAACACCACTAAAATAAGACACTTTTCATTAATTTCCTACAGGGGTCTATATTCCGTATTTACCTTTGCCGTAATATTTAAGTATATTACATCTTCAATCACATCTACGATAATAATTCGTCGCCTGACAACTTGTTTTTATTAACTCCAAGCCTGACTTTTCGTTGATAGAAGCCACGCAAGCCTAAGATGGGCAAAAACGATGTCGATCAGAAGTCGGGCTGCAAGTTGTCAACTGACCAGTTGTCGGGCGACGGAATGTGTTGACACCTTTACAATCACTACGTCGTCAATGATTTTAAACAAGCACAAATAGGTTTTGGTTTGTTTAAAAACCTCCTACCACACAAGGATACTAGATGTACATTGTACATGTGTATACAGGTAAGGTACAACCAGAAAGTAACCACTAAATCTCACTTAAACTTAGGTCAACACTTTGTCCTTTGCACAGTCAGCTGTTTTATGGCCGTATTCTCAAACATGTGCGCACAGCATCTATCAACAGCATAAACTAGTGAATGATTGACTAAAAATTTCGCAATTTTTTGTACGTTAATAAACCAACATGTATGCGGTTTAGATTAACTGGTTAACAGATGCCATAGGTGCTACACACATCACTGAGTATATATAAAATAAAGGTTTTTATTTTAGCCAATTTTCTTCCGGTTGCACCCTTACAGAACATTGTTTGAATGACTACTACGACTTCAACCATGAAAAACTTTTAACAATATCAGCCCGCAATTCTCCGTATGCATACAACAATTCTTCACCGATCTCAATGTTTCGTAACGCACGGAACATTATATGTGGGATATTATTATCTATGATTAACACGGGTTCAATGTTTCTGCACGTTTTCGAGTGGTTAACTAATCTACCTAACCGCCCACTTTCATACGTAGCGTCAACGCACCATGTTGTTTGGGTAAGTGGATTTTTGAAATCGAATATATAGTTACCTTTTCCTTGGATTGCATACTCAGCCTCCCTTTGCCTGGCAATTTTTTTTGGCATCAAGTTTCCTGCATACTCTAGCACAATGGATCGAGCCGAAATTCGTGTTTTTGTTTTTACACCTCTTCCCATCTGTTTGTCAGTGTGTTCGAACACGTACAAATCATCGGGGTCTTTATTTAAGAGTTCTTGGTTAAATTGTTGCGTATAATTTGCCGCAGATTTTAACAATGGGGTCCGGCTGCTTCTTCTTAGTTTGCTTACCACATGATATGGACTTGGAATCTTTGAACGCAATCTAGAGTCGCAACCATTGCTAACATCTGCTGCATGTCCTTAAAACACAAAAACAATGCTCATTGCTGTTATATGAAATGTAAAAGCACCTATTGAAGCTTAAATGCGCACGCGTAAGCAACAGCGCTGATCTTATTATTCGCTACTTTTGAACGTTTTAATAAATAGATATTCTGTTCTGACGAAAACAGAAAACGAAACGTCACTTTTATAATCCTCCAAATTGAAAAAGTTTTTCCAGCAGCGGTTGTCAAACTGAGTATCCTGCAACTAGTCTATATATCGGTGCAGCCACTCTCTTGAACAACCCCAATTTGAAAAGACACTAAATAGGATTGGGGTTTACCACCTCCGAGGACCCAACAATAAGCGGTCCTTGTTCTTTTATACTTCAATCCAAAATGTAGCTTATCAACGATCTTAGCTTTCTAAATAACACATAGCTAAGTGTCAGGGTTTATGGAGCTATAGCCAGCTTTCTTTCAAAGAGTTGGCGGTTGTGTGTAGCAGCTATGCCCAGTTGGTGGTAGGCGTTGTCCAATAGGTGAATAGCAAGCTTCATAATTCAACACAATTTTCTACACTATCATTTTCCTACTTCTGTTTTAAGATCCTCAGCAACTGAAATTCGTGAGTTTAAAAACCTATTACGGATTCAAGTATATGACATAAGCATCAACTTTATATGTGGGTGGAAGTGTATAACAACAACCAAACATTTATCGTTACCTACCAGGAACCTTGCGAACTTCATCAATAACCTCTTTTACCAGAGTCTTGATTTTTGCGTCGTACGATTTGAAAAATATCTCTAAAACGTATATAACAAGATTTTGTAATAATTATCATGTTTGATTAAAATACTTGAGTCCAACCGGCTTATAAAATTTGTACGTATTATTCATTTTTTGTTTGAAACAATGGCTAGGTAATATATATACTCGTAAAAATGTGACAAATTTTGGTCAACTGAACACCTTCATCCAAGAATGAAAAGCCTAATCTGTAAAGAACCGCAATTTATTTAACTAAAATAAGGATTGGTAGCATTTTACTTATCTGTACTGTACAGGTACCTACGAAATAATATAAAATTCAGACATTTTTCGAAATCTTGTGGTCCCCAGAAATACACAATCTTAAAAACTGCTTATAAAAGGAGGCACCAACAATTCACTGCAGCTGTGTTCGTTCCAGGAAAAATCGTCCGCCTGACAAAAATATGAGCTTTCAACCAGATCAACGGTCAAATCAAAATAACCTTTCAGAGGATACGTGAGATAATGTTTTGAAACAATGGCCAGTTAATATATATACTCGTAAAAATGTGACAAATTTTGGTCAACTGAACACCTTCATCCAAGAATGAAAAGCCTAATCTGTAAAGAACCGCAATTTTTTTAACTAAAATAAGGATTGGTAGCATTTTACTTATCTGTACTGTACAGGTACCTACGAAATAATATAAAATTCAGACATTTTTCGAAATCTTGTGGTCCCCAGAAATACACAATCTTAAAAACTGCTTATAAAAGGAGGCACCAACAATTCACTGCAGCTGTGTTCGTTCCAGGAAAAATAGTCGGCCTGACAAAAATATGAGCTTTCAACCAGATCAACGGTCAAATCAAAATAACCTTTCAGAGGATACGTGAGATAATGTTTTGAAACAATGGCCAGTTAATATATATACTCGTAAAAATGTGACAAATTTTGGTCAACTGAACACCTTCATCCAAGAATGAAAAACCGAATCTGTAAAGAACCGCAATTTTTTAACTAAAATAAGGATTGGTAGCATTTTACTTATCTTTACTGTATAGGTACCTACGAAATAATATAAAATTCAGACATTTTTGGAAATCTTCTGGTCCCCAGAAATACACAATCTTAAAAACTGCTTATAAAAGGAGGCACCAACAATTCACTGCAGCTGTGTTCGTTCCAGGAAAAATCGTCCGCCTGACAAAAATATGAGCTTTCAACCAGATCAACGGTCAAATCAAAATAATTTTTCAGAGGATACGTGAGATAATGTTTTGAAACAATGGCCAGTTAATATATACTCGTAAAAATGTGACAAATTTTGGTCAACTGAACACCTTCATCCAAGAATGAAAAACCGAATCTGTAAAGAACCGCAATTTTTTAACTAAAATAAGGATTGGTAGCATTTTACTTATCTTTACTGTACAGGTACCTACGAAATAATATAAAATTCAGACATTTTTCGAAACCTTGTGGCCCCAGAAATACACAATCTTAAAAACTGCTTAAAAGGAGACACCAACAATTCACTGCAACTCTGTTCGCTCCAGGAAAAATGGTCCGCATGACAAAAATATGAACTTTCAACCAGATCAACGGACAAATCAAAATAAACTAAAATAAGGATTGGTAGCATTTTACTTAACTTTATCCTACAAATACCTAGGAAATAAGATGAAATTCACACATTTTTCAAAATCTTATGTTTTCCAGAAATGCGCAATCCTAAATATATACTGTATACGTATAAAACAGAGACATCGCCATTAACTATTCCTGCAACTGTTATCAACGTTAAAGAAGGTTACCGGTGAAATTCTGTTTAATTGAAAATTCAGTCTGTTGACCTTCATCCAATGTTGGTATATCTACGTTCGACCTTTACTTACGTTATTTGATATTTTAAATGTTTAGCGCGAATAAAATATTAGGTATATGAGGTCCTCTAGGCTTACCAATTCTCCTGTTTGTCAATGCGGAACATTTTTCCGAATAATTGTTCCGCGTAAACCAAATTGCCCTGCAAATTCTCGGCAGCCGCTAAAGTTTGCAAAATACGTACGAGAACCCAATGGCGGGTATAAACGTCAAGTATAGTTACTAGAGAGAACACGTAAAATGTCAAACCAACCACGACCAAACAACCATGTTAACTGAAGTCACCTTGGAACCGATGCATGTGCAACAAGTTCGTTATTTTCAACAGTAACTTATGCGTACGCGTACAGAACGTCATAAGTAACAGTATCACGAATTTTTAGCCCGTTTAAATCGGAAACTTCCCGGTGATAAAACGCACTGGACAATATATACGGTTGTACATACGTACGTTTATTTAAACTTACCATCATGTTTCTTTGGACGATTCTTTTCATGCGAGGTAATTCTGAACAGTTGCTCACTACCACCACACGCTGTGAGACTAAATCGTTTCAAAATATCATGAAAATGTTCAAGCTGGAATATCACGTACATGTTTCATTAAATATCAATTTTATTTATAAAATTAAAACTTCAAAACAGCAAATTTGTTAACTAAAAGTTAAACTTAAACAGAAACTTTTCCATTTCATAATTTCGGTAAACTACGCAATCAACTGTCATAGCAAAGTTAAATGGGTTATAAACTAAAAATAGTAACACATCAGAAGATGAAAGCGAACGATGAACATGTAAACGAAAAACTAGTAGTTTTCCGATTTTTTAAGGGTTTCCAGTAGATTTTCTGTATGGTGAACAAGTTTTTAGGTCAATGAAACCAATTTACCTATAAGTACTATTTTTCAATAACATCTTTTTCTTGAAAAATACGTACGTAAATATAAATATACCTTTTTACTTTGGATCATCTGGAAATTCCTCCGTCAACTCTTGCCTTTGAACCAAACAAACCAAACCAATATGATCATCTGAACTAGGTTTCGGGTCTGGCGGCACATAGTATCTGTCCGAAATCTCACCGAACAACGAATAAAGATAAATATTTTGCCTGCAATTATGAGGGCCAGTTGTTCGTTGGAAATGTCTCAGTAGATACGATACATCGACTAGTAATTCTCCACTGTTACTATATCGGTTAAATATGTCACGACGAATCAGTCCAGGGTGATTTGATTGACAATGTCTAACATATTTCACAAGATTAAGACACGGTTCTTTACAAACGACACAATGATGCATTTTGTTAAGAAACTTGCAATTGAAGTTGCGGAACGTAAATATGTCGCAAAAGAAACTATCGCTCCTGAACTTCGAAATCGTTCAATAAAAATCAGACGTATAGATATATAATTAAAGATATGCGTAACTATCCGTATATATATGCACTAAAAAAACCAATCGAGTTGATTTTACTCAGAGTGAGATAAATCAACCCAGACTTCTGAGTTGGTTCAAGCCTAATTAAAACTGAGTTAATGCATTGGCTCAATATTTCAACTCAATGAATGTATTTCTTGGATATGTACCAGGTTTTAGGCTCCTTTCGGAACAGTGTTCAGAGCCAATATTAATTAAGCTGGTTGAATTAAACTGAATTCTGAGTTAACACTAAAATAGACTACGTGTGTACTGTAGATTCCAATAAGTTGGTTTTAACTAAGAATGAGTTTGAATCAACTCAAACTTCCAAGTGTGGAAAGTCCTAGAACAAATCATGCTTCAACAGGAATTCGTTCAGTGAGATTAAATGCCACCCAACCACTAACAAGAACAGCTATCTCAAAAAGTTCAGCCCTTACGTTCAGAAACTCCAGCGGTACGTAAATATGAGGATTCAAGGTGCCCAAGTCTTACGTAAAAAGTGAGCCTAAGCCTAAACCTAAACAAACCGGCAGTACCTTCGAAAGCGCCACCCAAGCCCGCAGTTGGGGCTCCCAGTCATTGTATGGCCCCATCTTATCAAGCTAAAACATTTTCTAGGGGTACAGCTCTGAAACACTTTTGGTGCTCTGTGGGCGACTATCCTCACGCCAGCCCTGCCCAGCGGCAGATAAAAAATTTCAGACGAGGGTAAGCGGAAATTGCACAAGGATTTGCGAGCTATATTTTTAGAAATCATTGAACTTCGTATTTAAGCTATAGAAGACTATAAAACCACATATGCGGAACAAATAATTTTTCAATATATATGTAGTTGCTTTATCACTATCAACGTATACCTTAGGATGTGGTAAATTGCCGATACATTTGTGAGCTATAAATTTGTTAGGAATCGTGTGAAAAATATACCGCTGTTTTAAAGTCTAAGCGCTGCCCTGTAAAGGCAGAGAAACATGGACGAAACGTTAGCTTGTTCAAGCTCTACGAAGCATTAACGGTTTTTGCATTTGCTGAAACGCCATTGTAGTACCTATCAATAACAGGCTTTTTTCAACCTTCATTTAAAGTTAAGGCTTAGGCTTAGATTTAGGATTGTGCTTATGTTCAAGCTTATGTAGAGTTTTAAGCAAAGGCTTATGCTATGCTTATACTCTTGGATCTACCAAATATCAGCGGAATTACTCTGCTAACAGGATGCAAATGGAAGTGAAAGTAATGCCACCCTTCGTAGAATAACGGTCGTAGACTAGAACACGATTGGATTCCGTAAATAGACTCGGATTCGGCAAATTAGGAACAGGCTCGGATTCGCAAAAATTTGAGGTTCGGATTCGGTAAAATAGCGATACATTCTAATTCGTATTCGACAAAATAGAAATAGTTTCGGATTCGGTAAGGTTGGAGGTTCGAACTCGGCAGATGAACAATAGATTCGGATTCGGATTCGGCAAAGTTTGCGGTCAGGATTCGGCAAATTAGCAATAGATTCGGACTCGCATTCGGCAAAGTTTGAGCCCCACCCCCCTCTGCAGTTGCTAGTGTGTAAATCTAAATCTTCAACCCAGTAAACTAACAGAACCCGAGGGGTCGGTGGGGCATAGGTCCCCGTCAGAAAATTATTTGGGATAAAATGGTAAGGTCTCTGTACCTCACAATTTTTCCCCTTTGAAAATTTTTCTTATGAAATTCATGAGTTCATAACTTTTACCAGCCCTCCTTCCCCCGTCACTATTTTCTCGATCCGCTGCTGATTGATATTTCGGCATATCGTTTGAAGTTTATCGCGTTAAACACTGGCTAGTTTGCTCTTTCTCTGATTCTCACGCTTTTAAAATATTGATTTTTATATTTTACCTGCAGTAGTTAGACTGGTGTATTAATACATTAAAAGTATATATAGCAGTTTAGTGGGGCCGTTCAAGTATATATTGTGTGATACGTTGGCAACAAAAGTTCGGATTCGGATTCGGCAAAAACTTGAGGTTCGGATTCGGATTCGGCAAATTAGCAACAGATTCGGATTTGGATTCGGTAAATTAGAAATGGACTCGGATTCGGCAAAAATTTGAGGTTCGGTTTCGGATTCGGCAAATTAGCAATAGATTCGGATTTGGATTCGGTAAATTAGAAATGGACTCGGATTCGGCAAAAATTTGAGGTTCGGATTCGGATTCGGCAAATTAGCAATAGATTCGGATTTGGATTCGGTAAATTAGAAATGGACTCGGATTCGGCAAAAATTTGAGGTTAGGATTCGGATTCGGCAAATTAACAACAGATTCGGATTTGGATTCGGTAAATTAGAAATGGACTCGGATTCGGCAAAAATTTGAGGTTCGGATTCGGCAAATTAGCAACATATTCGGATTTGGAATCGGTAAATAAGGAATAGACTCGGATTCGGCAAAAATTTGAGGTTCGGATTCGGATTCGGCAAATTAGCAATAGATTTGGATTTGGAATCGGTAAATTAGGAATAGACTCGGATTCGGCAAATTAGGAACAGGCTCGGATTCCGCAAAAATTTGAGGTTGGGATTCGGATTCGGTATTTCTCAAGGAAAAGATGTTATTGAAAAATAGTACTTATAGGTAAATTGGTTTCATTGACCTAAAAACTTGTTCACCATACAGAAAATCTACTGGAAACCCTTAAAAAATCGGAAAACTACTAGTTTTTCGTTTACATGTTCATCGTTCGCTTTCATCTTCTGATGTGTTACTATTTTTAGTTTATAACCCATTTAACTTTGCTATGACAGTTGATTGCGTAGTTTACCGAAATTATGAAATGGAAAAGTTTCTGTTTAAGTTTAACTTTTAGTTAACAAATTTGCTGTTTTGAAGTTTTAATTTTATAAATAAAATTGATATTTAATGAAACATGTACGTGATATTCCAGCTTGAACATTTTCATGATATTTTGAAACGATTTAGTCTCACAGCGTGTGGTGGTCGTGTGCAACTATTACGAATTACCTCGCATGAAAAGAATCGTCCAAAGAAACATGATGGTAAGTTTAAATAAACGTACGTATGTACAACCGTATATATTGT
>JASANG010002442.1:0-56989 GCA_030248215.1 Enoplolaimus lenunculus | reverse complement strand
CAATAGCCTTAAATCCTAAACTACATACGCCTCTATTTTATAGTATCTTACAAAAACTGGATGTCCGACCGTAAAAGTAGGACGGGCCGAACAAATATTGCAACTGAACGCACCGTTAGTAGCAGAATTTTGGAATAGGATCATTGTTAAAGTGTTAAGTTTTGTCTCAAAAACACTTTTAATATAGGCCGGGGAGGAAGAATTGTGAGTTACGTTCCGATATCTGAATGCTACTTAGATACTTTCCTTTGGTTTTTTGCTTGAATTTCAGTTATTTGTGGAAATATATAATTAAAAAACTATGTTTTTTTGTAATTTTTTAGTGACAAGCTATTAATTTACGAAAAACCCATAATTATTGCGCTCAACCAGTAATTCAAACAGTAATATGATTTAATAAACCAGAATACAAACTGTAAAGTTATAAAGGAATATGAAGTTAAATAAACAATCGAATTAACTATCCGGCTCCGGCCGGATATTAGATTATCCGGCTCCGTCAGTGCTTCATCAGTTTTTGGTATCCGGTCGCACACTGCATCTTTCGTATTTATGCCAAGTACAATCGAACTGATTGACTAACTTTTGCATATTTGTTCTGTCCCACATGTAATGTAAATGTTTATGTCCAACTAGGGTTTTTTCATCATTAACATTGCGAAAATCAAAATTAAAATGAATTTTTCGGTTGCGTGTATTTTTCATTTTCCGGTTCCGTTCCGGTAAATTTTTCAAATTCCGGTTCCGGTAAACTGTAATTCCAGTTGCGTCCTGATACACTTGGATAATGGGTTGGGTGTCCTTATAGGATGATATGCAAGTTCGTGTATTTAACTACAACACACTTGAACGTGTTCATCATTTCGAAGCTCATGCAGATTATTTGCGATCCATTGCAGCACATCCTACGCAACCGTATATTTTGACAAGCAGTGGTTAGTGCAGTTTTGTTTATTGTTTTGTGTGAATGGGTTTTCGATTAAAGCTTGCACTTGAAAGTTGCAACTGTGGGTTCTTGCAGCAAGCACTTCCACGTGTGAATATGACTTTATTTTAAAATTTGGCAGTAGTGTTGACCTTTGTGGCAATAGAACAGGTTTTGTAATTTTGCTTCTATTGTGGACCATGGATTTGGTGAGCTTTGTCAACAATGGACTTGCGTTATTGTCCGTTGTATATTTTTATAATAATGATTGACCATAAATTTAAGTCCAAACATTGTTAGTGATTTCGAGCCTCTGTCACTGAGATAAATCTGTACGTCGTGGGTTCGAGCCCCACGGCATTATGTGGTACTGTTTAACTTAGAATTTCTTAGCGGTATCGGTTGGGAAATGTGAGAGACCTCTCCATGGGAAATGTGAGAGACCTCTCCAGGTCATGCGGTTTCGCGACGTATTCATATATACGTATCTTGTAGTACCAAACTTACGACATGCGATTTCGCGACGTATTCATATATACGTACGTATCTTGTAGTACCAAACTTACGACATATAGCTACTGTAGCGAAAAATGTGCATGGATGCGTAGCTTAGTGGTTAGTGCAGCGGACCGGTAATCTGTACGTCGTGGGTTGGAGCCCCACCACATCCGCAGCAAATTTTTCGTGAAGGGCTCTATATGGTACTGCTTAACTTAGAATTTTGATAATTGGAGATCGAAACATTTGCCTACTAATATAAAACTTTACTTACAAGTAGGGCAAATCGACTATGAAATATGAGCTGATTGCTAAGCTGTTAAACCTGTCATTCACAGGTATATATAAAGCCTATTTCTATTAGCGCTAACTGTTACTAGCTGCTCGGTTACACACGTCCCAGTACTTAGGTATATAACTCAGTAATTTGGCATTTCAGATGATATGGTCGTCAAGCTGTGGGATTGGGAAAACAAATGGACATGTAAACAAGTATTCGAAGGGCATACGCATTACGTAATGCAAGTAGTAATCAATCCAAAAGACAACAATACATTCGCAACTGCATCTCTCGACCGAACAATTAAAGTGTGGCAGCTTGGCTCAACGGTGCCAAATTTTACCCTAGAAGGTCATGAAAAAGGCGTCAATTGTGTTGATTACTATCAAGGAGGTGATAAGCCGTACATTATTAGCGGTGCTGACGATAAGCTGGTGAAGATATGGGATTATCAGGTTAGTTATCCGAAGGGTGTCGGTACACTTTTTAAAAATTATGTCGGTGTCGGTACACTTTTTAAAAATTATGTCGGTGTCGGTGCACTTTTTAAAAATTATGTCACCCCACACGGTCAGTTGACCTCTGCAATCGAACGATTTCGTATTTGAGCGACGGACGGCGCCGAACGACAAGTATGACGCCCCCTTAAACTATAGGTTCGGGGCATGCTTCGAGGATCGCGGGTTCATGGTTAAAGAGTTAAAGAGAAATTGGATATGTGGTCGTTGGTAACCTTGCAAATTTTAGGTTTCTGAAAGCTGAAAAAACCCGTGTTCAAATTGCCGCAATCAGTGATTACGGGGTTTGAGTTGTATATGTAATTTTTATTTTTTAGAGCAAAACCTGTGTAGCAACATTGGACGGCCATGCGCAAAATATTTCAAGCGTTTGTTTTCATCCGGAACTTCCGATTATTATTACAGGATCTGAAGATAGTATGTTATTTTTATTCAGATTAGTACGCGAAATTTTAAACTCATTACTGAAGATCAAGCCGTCTTATAGGTTTGGTATGTCAGCGGTCGTTGACAGTTAATATTATCCTCGATCTTGAGTTGCTTTTGAGGCAATTGAAGCAAAATAGTCGAAATACCTTTGCTCATGCTCGTGTTGAACGCCGTCTTTAAACTTCGTACTATCATTTACGTATGTTTATCATATATTGATTACAGGCACTGTACGAATATGGCATGTTACTACTTATCGTCCAGAAACTACGTTGAATTATGGCTTGGAACGCGTGTGGTCGATTTCTGCTTTGCGAGGCTCGAACGCAGTTGCCATTGGTTACGACGAAGGCAGCGTGGTTATTAAAGTAAACTAGTTTTGAATTTGTATATAATTTTGCAAACCATGCTGTTGTTTTTTGGATCTTTTTAGCGAGGCTTCATCGGTAATGATTTATTGAAGACTGTAGGCAGGGTGGTACTGTACACACGATTTGTCCGACTCCGTAATTCAGAATGAGAACCTTAACTTTGAAAAATCACTTCGTTTTAAATATAAAGTTTTGGATTAAACTAAATCTGCAACTGTTTGACATGTCTGCTTATAGCAAGCCTAATCTTATTCAGACACAGGAAATATGTGAAATTTGAAAATCGAAAACAGATTTCATTGAAACATGGGTGAGCTTCGAACAACAAATACTTAAAGTTTTTGAAAAATGATTCAGTCCCGTCCATCTTAATTTCGTAAACACATACAGGTATTTCCGAACCTTGCTGGATTCGAGTTTTTCAAAACCGAATCCGATTGCGAGGTTTCAATTTTTGCCAAATATGAAACCAAATCCGAACTTTTGCTGCCACCCCGACTGGACTAAAGGCTAAGTGAAAAGTTGTTTTGGCCTGAAATAGCACTTACTCTTAGGTAGTACGCTTTTATTTTGCTTGTACGCAAAGTTGAATATTACTGACGGGTAATGTTTTGTTCATTTCAGCTTGGTCGTGAACGACCTGCAGTAAGTATGGATGCATCGGGAAAAATTGTTTGGGCGCGACATTCCGAAATTCAGCAAGCCAATTTGAAAGCGCTCGGTCCAGAAACTGAACTGAAAGACGGCGAGCGTCTCCCATTGTCCGTGAAAGACATGGGCGCATGTGATATTTACCCTCAAAGCGTTTCACATAATCCTAATGGACGGTAAATCGTCATTTAAAATAACTCGCAGCAAGCTTGAATGGGGTCTTGATTTCTGAAAGTTTGACAGCCAGTTTTGTGTTGCTCTTGCTTTGGAACAGATGTCAAAAAGTCTATCGCATGTTTTTTAGTTTCGGTCGGTTTTCAAACCGAATGCAACCACAAACACTGTTTTTTGGTAGTACTATACCGCAGATTTTTTGGCCGGAAAAATTACCGGAAAAAAGTTTTTCCATTTTTTTCCGAGAGGGGTTTTAAAAAATGGAAAAATATTAAACGATTCTTAAATATAATTTGCAACTAAATATGATATAAAATAAAGTTTTAATTTTCATGCAACACATTAACAGTGACCGTGTATATATGTCCACCAGGACATATTATATGTCCGAAGAGAGCGAAAATTGCAAAATATGAATATACAAATGGATTACAGAATTGAAGCTTTGCTACGAGATTCAATGTAAAACTACATATGCATTACCGTATGATTTTACACATGAATACGTCTAGTTTCAACCTCGCTTTGCTCGAGACGTTGCACCAATTGAGAGGCTTTGATGTCAGAAACAAACCCAAAAGTGTCTTGGCATTTAATATATACTTACAAAAAACAAGTGTGACTTGTTTAGCTCGCTCCACTCATTAGTTCCTGATGTTCTGATGACCTATTCCGATTATTTCACGCAAAAAAATAAATTTTTAAAAAGTTCGGATTTTAAAGTCCCAAATTCCTCCATTGGACTCAAAATTTTTTTGTCGAAAAACAAGTTTGGGTCCCAAGAATTTTTGGGCAAACGGCGGCTAAGGGTTTAGATAATCGATCACTCAGATAAGGAGTGAATTTTTCCATTTTTTCCTTTTTTTCGGAAAAAAATGGAAAAAGATTTTTTCCGGTCACAATTTTTTCCAGAAAAAAACAACCCTGTTATACCGTATAAAGCAAGTTATTATCCTCTTGCAGTATATTTCTGTTTGTTGCGGTTATTTTTATTTTCGTTCATGTGCATTGTTTACGTGCTATGTTTGCAGATTTGTTGCAATGTGTGGTGATGGTGAATACATTATTTACACTGCAATGGCATTGCGTAACAAATCCTACGGAACAGCGCAAGAATTTGTTTGGGCGCAAGATTCTGCCGTGTACGCAGTGAAAGAATCGACCTCGGCAGTGAGATTGTTCAAAAATTTTAAAGAGCTCACTGTGCTGAAGCCTGACTTTGGAGTCGAAGGTACAAGCCTCTGAATCATAATTAGAATGTTTCTGTTTAAAGAAACGTATCGGTGCGAAAATTATGAATCAAATTTGGTTGTAAATGTAAGGTTATTGAAGTTTGCTTTATGGTGCTTTACAAAAAATTCGAGTACAGCATGTATAAAAAAAGGTGCTGATAGTGAACTATTCGGCGCAAGCTTACGTCAATTAATTTGAAGTTTCAAGCAGTGGTAGACGTAAAAAGAAGGTGTAAGCAACACTGAAGCTGTATGTATTTTAATATCACCTGTCTACACCTTTTTGTTCGTTACAACCTTAATTATTGCTTTTCTAAGGAATATACTATAAAAATATTGGTTTTAGGTATTTACGGCGGACAAATGTTGGGAGTTCGTGAAGCGAACAGTTTAGCGTTTTATGACTGGGAATCGCTTAAATTGGTTCGACGCATTGAGATTTCACCGAGAAATGTAAGTGTCGCTATATGCCAACCTGTGGTGCTTTAAAGTTGCCGCGGTGGTGGGATTTCCAAGGGTAGCCTCGGTGAATCTGTGTCCTGGCACTTTGGCCATAAGCAGAAAAGTGTTGAAGAAAATGCTGTCTATAGAATTTTACATTGTTAGGACAGAGAGCAAGCTATGTAAGCGGTACTAGCCACGACAGATATTTGATGGAACTTTTGTTATTATTGTAATAATTGACTTCTTCCAGTTTAAGGTATTTTGGAATGAAAATGGCGAGCTATTAGCCATAGTTGCGGAAGAGGCATTTTATGTGCTGAGATATCGCGCAGAAGTAGTGACCGATGCAGAATCGGATCCGAGTAAAGTGACTGAAGATGGCATTGAGGACGCTTTTGAGGTATTTTCTAGTTATACAGAATGCCGTTTTTCTTTTAATTTAGCCTAAAATTAACATTTTTCTTTTTAATTTCAGGTATACATAAGTACGCTTAGTTTGTTGAGCAATACAATACTGGTTACGGAACATAAAACTTTTCATTTATAAATAATAGAATTAATTTGCTAGTAGAAAATATTTCATATTATTTTCATTCATAAATACACTTCATTTAAGGTTTTAGTTATTAAATCTATCAAGTACATAATACACTTTGTTTATTAGTTCTACAGTTTTTTGTAAATTAATTTATGATGCGCTTCATTACATTCGAAACTTTATATTACATTCTAGTTCCAGAACAGGATCCTTTGGGGGACCTTGCTTACAGGTTATCATCCTCGTTCTCTCTGAACATTTATTTTGTATTTGTCTACGACTAAATTTTGATGCTTACTGCTTCTTTGTAGGTTGTATCTGAACAAAGTGATATTGTTTCAACTGCGTTGTGGATTGGCGACTGTTTTGTGTATACAACGACGCATAATCGATTGAATTATTATGTTGGCGGAGAAATAGTGACTATTGCCCATTTGGATCGGTAGGTTCAATATGGTATGCAGTCTCACGTATACAAAATAAAATTTTGAGATTTGAACAAAAATGAGGGAAAACTGGTGTTAATAAACTTCAGTTGTAAGCATAAGATATATCTGTTCAGTATTCTAGTTTTATTTTAGTCGTTTTAATGGTTGAATATGAATTCAGTGGGTACCGAGAAATTTTGAGCAGCAGTTTTTTAGACAAATGCTTATCAAATAGAGGTGAGAAGTTCTGTCTTTCGGAGTGAGTTGCATTTTTGAAGTGCAGTTAAAGAGGCAACGATTTTAAGTGTGTTAAGTTATATCGAAGATATTTGAAGCAATGTCTGTGTTGCTAAGTAACCTTGCGGACTTTTCAATCTGTCAAGTTATGCATTTTTGGGCTCAGTGCAACATGAAAATGCGGGTTTCTATATAATTGTTATTGTGTACATATTTGATTTTAGAACAATGTATCTGTTGGGCTACATAGCTAAGGATAACCGGCTTTATTTGTGCGACAAAGATTTAACGGTCGTCTCATATTCTCTATTAGTCTCTGTGCTTGAATATCAAACTGCTGTGATGCGAAAAGACTTCGATACTGCAAATCATGTATTGCCATCGATACCGAAGGAACAACGGACTCGGGTGGCCCACTTTTTGGAAAAACAGGTAAGAGATTGTTTTCTGCATAGGAATTTTGACTACAGTTTGTTTTTGGATCTTGTACACTTCCCCCTGACATAGTTCGGTGTATACTTAAGTATTGGCTTTAGGAAAAGGTTTGCTTATGCACAAATTTTTGTGTTAGCGCTTAAATCTTAACCTTTAGTTTTGAGGAAGTGTGCAAGAGCCGATGAATCAATTAAGTCTTGCGGAATCTAATTTATTGAATGAAGCGAAGCTCCAAGCGGAGCTCGGGGTTCCGCGAAGTGTTTTATGTGTTGTACTTAGGGGTCGAAAGGTGGTGTGCGTCTGTCAGTCCGAAAACAATCTCAAGAACCGCTAAACCGATTTTGATAACCTTTTTTGTTTGAAAGCTTATAATCCTGGGGCTTTAACTTCACATTGGGGTTTTAACATTTTAAGCCATTCATTAGCTACAGGCTAATTTGCATGAATGGTTAATTCTAAAAGGACTTTTTACTGTTTGTTACTAATTATTAGGGTTACAAGCAATGTAATTTCAGTATTAAAGGATTTTAGGGTACGAGAAATCCGAATAAACTGTTTACAAACCTCCATAACCGATAATTGAATAGTTAGCTAATAGCTAATTACCATATTACCATAATTGATAAGCCTATATTGGACTTTTTAAAATATTTCACTAATTATTATGGTTACAAGCAATCCCATTTCAGCAATAAAGGGTTTGTGCGTGGGAGGAATCTAAATATATTGTCTACTAACCTTCAAAACCGATAATTAACTAGTTAGCTGATAGCTAATTTGCATATTTGTTTAATTGATAAGCCTAAATAATGACTTTTTAAATTATTTTACTAATTACTAATTATTAGGGTTACTGAAGGGCTTTTGGGTGCGAGAAATATGAATAAATTATTTTCAAACCTCTAAAACCGATAAATTAATACTTAGCTAGTAATTAATTTGCATATTAGCTTAATTGCTTAAGTGTGTTCGACTTCGCTCAATGCATGTAGTCCCACTACAAATGATCACATTTAGTTAGTATATTAGGGTTGCTAGTTACAACTTGTGTCGGAGTGCTGCTGATAGATCTTAACTACTAATATTCGATTGGAGTTTTCCAAACATTTTCCACTAGTGGAATTTGTGTACACGAGTAAGTTGGTGAGCTAAGCTTAAAGCTAAAGTCAAAGATTTCAGTTAACGGAAACCAACCAACAATCGTCATTTTGTTGAGATGTTTAATTCTTGTTTAACCTTGTTTCGTTTGATTGATTTTTTAGGGTTTCAAGCAACAAGCACTGGCGGTGTCTTCGGATCCTGATCACAAGTTCGATCTCGCGTTATCGTTGGGCGATTTGAAAACGGCGTATCACTTGGCTGTTGAAGCAGATGTAAGTTAGTGTGTGTTGGAGTAGAGCTGAATATCAGGGTGCAACCGGAATTCCGGTTCCGGCATTTTTTCACCTTCCGGTTCCGGTAAATTTTTACCGGATTTAAAAATTCCGGTGTTATAATTTGGCCGTTTTCTTAACTTTGCTAATTTTTAAGAATCTCTTTTGAAAGCCACTTGTACTCCGAATATAAGCCATTGATGGTGGATTTCACTTTAGTCGACGACGAAAATCTAAAATACAACAAATAAAAAAATACCTATGTTCGACTAAGGTTGTTTCACAAATAATAGAGAAAAAAATACGATTAAAATGAAATTTTTAGTGAAATGCAGTTTTCACTTTCCGGTTCCGGTTCCGGTAAAATTTTCAAACTCCGGTTCCGGTAAATTGTAATTCCGGTTGCACCCTGCTGAATATGTATACTTATTGTAGGGCTAGCTATGTTGTATGTACGCCAAAGCACAGACAGGCGGTATATTTTGAGTGTAAATGTAAAATCTTGGAGATGACTCATTTGTGTTAAGTTAAAGTTAAACAAATATCATAATGTATAAAATTGGCAGGGCGGTGTTATTTTGGATCATATAAATTGTAGTTGGGGTTTATAAGAGTATTAGTGTTTCTCCAGAAACCGTTGTTGAACTTAGGGCCTGTATTTTGAAATGTGTTTAGCACCTGCAGTCATTTATTAGCAATAGGTTTTCGAATAAGCGAGCTGAAGCAGCTACAAACGCCAAACTCGGATCACACGTAAGTCTAATCAAGTGCAAAAATGTGCCAAATTTTGAAGCTCTACATTGACCGGTAGGGGATAGGTACTGCATACATTTTGAGAATATGGGATCATTAATTAAATATTTGTTTTGCTGCGCTGTTCGTCTCCGGTCGGCGTATTACGCGAATTGCGTGCGGCGATTCGTGTCTGATACCAAACAATGACTGATGGCGCAATATGACATTAAAATTTCTGAAAAATATACGCTACACTTATTTTTTCATTTTCAGTCACAAGAGAAATGGAAAGCGCTTAGTGTTGCAGCGACTCGATGTAGTGAACTTATTCTCGCTGGTGAATGTTTGGGTCGTGCTCAAGACTACGGCGGCCTATTGCTGTTGTCCAGTTCTGCTGGCTCAGGGCATTTGATGCAAAAATTAGCTGCAGAAACGGCAGATAAAGGCGAAAATAACGTCGCCTTTGTGAGCAATTTGTTGCTTGGAAAGTGAGTGAGAGTTTTTCAGTATTTGATGTTGGGTGCGATCAGGATGTTTTATCTAAAACCTGCGAAAATGCGCAATATAAGTGTGTTTTTTACACAACAAAAGTATCTTTGGTGCAAATTTTTATGCAATAAAATAATATAATTTTCTAAAAATTTTTTAAACTTTTTAAAAAACTACCAAAAAACTCGGCCTGCATATTACTATGCGCATGTTACGTTTTTAAAATGATTTCACTTTAACGGAAGGTGATTAAACAAGCTATTCTGCTGTTAGACATGTGTATATTGTAATAAATACATCTATTTTTAAAATAGTTGTACATAATGATCTTTGATTAGGCACAATGAAAGTATTTTGGCGCAGTAAAGTATTATTGGCAAAAAATTTGGCGCAAGCTAAAAAAGAAAAACTATGGGTGCGATCGCAATTTTTTGTAGAGCCGCCCACATGAGGTGAGCCAGTTGGAAGCTTTAGACACGGTGCTAGTCCATGGCTCAGCTCTCTATTTGAGCTCAGAATAATTGCCGAAAATATTACAAATGAATTGTAACAATCGAAATGCTTTTGTTTGCTTATTATAGAGTCGAAGAATGTTTAGAAATATTGATCAGAACTGAACGGTTGCCAGAAGCGGCGTTTTTCGCTCGGACTTATGTGCCCAGTCAAATACCGCGGTATGTGTGCAGAGTTGATAGTTTTGGTAATCTGGAATTCCAGTTTTATTATAAAATCAGGCATTTGCCGCTATCTAAGCACGCACCTCACAAGCTTATTGTTATGATATTGTTCAGATTCATTGTCGTAGTGCGCGTTAATATGTTTCTATGAACAAGAAAATATATTGAATTTTTTGTTTCTGTTACAATACAAAGGATATTTTGTTTAAATTTATCGGGTATAAAATTTATTTTGCGCCCGATGTTATTGTATATTTTTACAAAATCTGCGCCATATGTGATTTTCACCGAAATTTTAGTAGGACCGTACCTTGTGCTATTATATCTACAAATATATACTGCATACCTAGAGTTTGTATTGTTTAATTTTGTGTTGTTTTTCAGCGTTGTTGCATTATGGAAAGAGCGAGTCTCCGCCACCAATCAAAAATCAGCGGATAGTTTGGCGGACCCAACACAATACGAAAATTTATTCCCGAAATTACAAGACGCAATTCACGCTGAGCAATTGTTTCGAAGTCAAAACACTGCTGTGCCAGCGGCGGCCTATGGTCGACTACCGGTGAGTTCGTTGTATTTTTGCCGTTGTTTTTGTTTCTTGATCTATATTTTCAAATGGCTATAGCACCTGCTACTAGTTAACAATAGGTTTTCAACAGGGTGCAACCGGAATTCCGGTTCCGGTTCCGGCATTTTTTCACCTTCCGGTTCCGGTTCCGGTAAATTTTTACCGGATTTAAAAATTCCGGTATTATAATTTGGCCGTTTTCTTAACTTTGCTAATTTTTAAGAATCTCTTTTGAAAGCCACTTGTACTCCGAATATAAGCCATTGATGGTGGATTTCACTTCAGTCGATGATGAAAATCTAAAATACAACAAATAAAATAAATACCTATGTTCGACTAAGGTTATTTCACAAATAATAGAGCAAAAAATAAGATTAAAATGAAATTTTTGGTGAAATGCATTTTTCATTTTCCGGTTCCGGTTCCGGTAAAATTTTCAAATTCCGGTTCCGGTTCCGGTAAATTGTAATTCCGGTTGCACCCTGGTTTTCAAGAAAGCCAGCTACGGCATGTAAGTATGAAAAGTTACAGATTAGTGTTGATAAACTATGTATACGTGAAAAATGTTAAGGATTTTGCAGATGAAAGTATTTTTATTAGAAATTCTTTCGACGTTTTGCCATCTAGCGATATGGGTTAACAGGATGTTACTCGCGCGTCAAATAAAGCAGGAAAATTACTCATATTGAGAGGATAGCTAATAACATATTTTGCGGTTATCAGCAAATTTTATTATTTCAGTCGAACGAAGAACGAAATGTGCTCGAAGAATCGAAGAACGGCCAATTTGTAACTGCAAATTTAGCCACCGTTTCAATGGCCACTTCGTTGTTTGTTCAGCCTTCGGCCCCGCCAGAACCAGATGCAATGGACTCAGCAGTGATTGCACCTGATTCGGCATCTGCAAGAGCTCAACTGCAACGATCGGGTTCGCCGCCTTGTGTTATGCCGAAACGAAAGGTAATATTCTGTCGTGGAAATAAGTAGGGTTTTTGCCAGGATTTCATTTCGGAAGTGTATTACCTCTTGTGAAGGTCTGTAACCATACCATGCTTTGCTTTCTACATTTGAAATTCATGTCAGTTTTTACACCGTTGAAAAGATTCGTGATATTTAGGTCTCAAAATATAATTCTACACCAAAAGCATAGAACACTTAACCCCTGTAATACAATAAGCATATACTCTCCAAAAATATTCAACTCTATACTATCTTACATTTGAATAATTCAAATCAACTGTGTTGAATTGAAATTTTAAAATTGTTTAATTAAGATTACAGAAAATCAACTCGAGTTTTTGCAATTTTTGAAATTTTGGCTAAAATGTGCTTCCCTGTATAGATAACAGCTTTATGTTATGATTAAAAGTGGCTGAGATAAGAGTAGTGGGTGTGATAAGAGTGCGGAACTTTACGTATCTTCTTAATAATCATCAATGTTCAACTGTCTCTTTAAAAATTCCTCAAAATTAGCAGATGTTGGTTTTGCGGCTTCAAAAAGCTGCACTCAACTACGCATTAATGGAACTCAACCGCAGCATCAGCCATGGCTGCAATCAACGCGCTCCCCCAGATCGCACAGTGGTTCTTCAACTCGATCTATCCAAAGCCTTTGACATGGTGGACCATGAAACTCTCATTGGGGATCTCTGTGGCTCAACCATGCCCAGAGCCATCGTCCGTTGGTTCAGCAACTACCTACGTGGCCGTCAGTCTCCAGTCAACTTCCGCAACATCCTGTCAAAAGCTAACAACGTCCACACGGGGGTTCCACAAGGCGCCGTTACGTCACCGCAACTATTCACGTTCTACCTCAACTCGATACTTCAACCGCCTCCGAATGTCAACATGGTCATGTACGCCGACGATATTTCAATTTACACGAATGGGAGTAACATCGATGAGCTGACGGACAGGTTGACTGACTATTCTCCTCTACTTACCTGGTTTCCGAAAGACAGATACCTACCTGTATCAGCTGAAAAATCGACCGTCACGCTTTTCACACCAAGCACGAAGGAAGCACAACGCCACCCGCAAGTGCTAAACAACACTGTCGTTTCGCTGGAGAAGGCTCCTAAAATTCTCGGTGTCACCCATGATACCATGTATACGTTCACAGCACATTGTACGAAGCAAGCGACCAAAGTCAAACAGCGTACAAATGTCCTGAAGGCCGCTTGCAGGGACTAACTGGGGTCAGTCAAAAGAAACGTTGATGCAGACGTACAAACCACGCATAACATGATGATCCAACCCAGCTATCACAACAACAACTAGCGTTAACCGTACTCAAGCGCTTGTCACAGAACAGTTTGTATTATGCGTTAGAGCAGGGTTGGACGACAAAATGTATTATGGTAGTGTTCATGCGTGCAAGTTTAAAACGTGTCATGCGTTAATCCTACCTTATTTTGTGGCAGCGTTAAATTTTACATTGAGAACGACGCATTATCGTCCCTTCGGCAACAGGAATATGCATATGGTTATAAGAGCAAATATTCTGCGGGATTTGGGTTATTTTGCCGATAGAACTACAGTTTTAACTGAAAATCCCTATTTGACCTTGCCTGATCGCTCGTGTATGTGAACACATGTTAGACATTTTGTACATTATTACTAAAAATTATACAAAAAGTTATAATTTTAAAGCTCAATAATACACAACCGAGAGGATCAAAATCTCAAGTGGGGGACTCTTGAACTGGGGCTAATCTAGTTGGGGTGGTTTGACCGAGTGATGCCCCGACCCTCTGTAGCGGATCTCCAGTGACGTGTCTGAAAATTGTGTGTAAGGCTACCTTAAGTTAACGTCATCAACCTGGAAGATCATGTAGGGGGCGGATTCTTTGCCCAGGAGCCGCACAAAACGAAAACTTTGTTTTTGGGATTTCGTAGTACAATATTGTATTGCAGGAATCTCCATCGCCAGTCGATAGGGAACCATTGCCGGTGTCACAAGAGCAAGATTTTGAGGAAGAAGAGCATTGGGCAAAAGCGGATGCTGGAGTGGTTGGTGCAGGAATTGAGCCAACGTTTGGTAAGAATCATGATGCTGGCTTAAAGCTTACATATTGTTGTGGTTTGGCCTTCGTTGCGTTTAATGTTTGTGCTATTAAGGTGTTGGCAACTGTGAGAATTAATCCACAGGACTTTTAGAAAACATTTAAATTTGGAACATTTAGCTGTGCCGAAATGTTCGGTATAATTTCAGCTGTGAACGTTTGCACTTGTAATGAGATATTGTTTTGCGAGCCATTGCAGACGGCACCGTACGTCAAGTGTCAAATATTAGTGTCATGTCTTAGGGTACGTTTCGATTTTTTGTTTTATGAATAATTTTTTCAGGGACTGGTGATATGAAAGACAACATTTTAGCAAGGCGTGGTCAAGCTCCGGATAACGATGATGAAGATGATGATGATGGGGATGACTGGGGAGAAGCTAAAGAACACGAGGATGAGAATGAACAAAGAATGATGTCAGAAGAGTATTATGAAGAAACTAAAGTGGTGTGCAGTGTTTTTTTCATGATCCACGCTCCACGACGCCAAACTTCGAATTTGCACATTAGCTTTTTCTGTCTCAAATTGGCGTCTGACTGCTTTGCGTCATTTTATTGAAAATTTCTTCAAATAGTGGTTAAATCGCAACAAAAATACATTATTTTCAATTTAGAAGTTGAATTTGACGTAGGTAGTAAATTTTGGAAAAACGTAAAATTTCTATTTGAAGCATAGATTGGATTTTGAAACTTTTTGCATATTTGAGCTTCTGATCGCTTCCACTGATCGTTCCATTCCCAAATCTGAATTTTTGAAAAATATCGATTTTTAATGCCACAAGGTCAGCCCCTTGGAACCTAGAAATTTTTTCGAAAAGTTTGACAATTTATTGGCAAAGCTTCAATTCAGAATCCATTCATATATTAATATGCTGCAATTTTCGCTGTTTTCGGACATATAATGTGTTCTGGGGGCATATACACATGGTCACTGTTAATATGTTAGATGTAAATTAGTTACATGTCATCTACAAATGTTGTTTTATATCATATTTAGTTGCAAATTATATTTCAGAATTGTCTGATATTTTTCCTATTTTTTGCGGCCAGCTAGGCGTAAAACAAAAATAAAACCTTGGTGCTACGTAGCTGAAATTTTCACGAGCAGTTGGCTAGTGGGGACGTGTCTAGTTTCTGCTTAAAATTCAAGTTTCTGTGCTTTGAGCCTTCCTAACCAAATTATCTAGTATTATATAGACGCGAAAATGTCCAGTGCAGGTGCGCTGCGTCTACCTACAGTTCATGCGCGATGTTTAACTCCGTGTAAATTAGACTTTAATAATCCACAAGCTATAGATCGTTTATTTGGTTAAAGTTGAGGGGAAAACGGCAGGAATGTCAAGGTCAAATGAGGTAACGCTGGAGATTACGGTTCGGCTTAGGAAAAGCTATATAGTTTATTGTTACAGAAGGGGCATTCCAGTGCTCTGGGACACGCGATATGTGCACTCTTGCAGAGTTTTGCGCAAAATTGGCCTCATTTTCTATTTAAAGCTGTAGTTAGGTGTTTAATGTAAATTATACATATTAAAGCTTTGTTTTGTTTTGTTTCAGACGTACCGCCTATCAAATGACGAGTTTGACAGTAAGTTTGCGTTGAAATTTGCGTCTAATATCTAACAGTATCTTTCTTTTTTCTTTTTACTGTATATACTTCTGTGTTGATATTCGATTCAAAAAAATATGATGAGAGGTTTTCCTCAGCAAAGTAAATTAGTTTTGCTTGTGTTAAGCTATTCATAGCGGATTAAGATTTGTTAATTTTAATAGGTTTATTTTGTTGTAGTCTTTGAGGTATAAGGCACCTCGACGTATTTATGTTTAACCATTTTATCCGTTTGAAAGTGTTCTTTTTCGCTTGGGTTTTTCAGTGTACCGGCGTGCGTTTGAGCTATTTGATAAAGATAAAGACGGCCGAATATCGAAAGACGAAATTGGATCTGTGATCAAACAAATTGGACGCAAACCAAACGATAAATGGGTTCAAGATTTGATTAGAGAAGCTGATCGTGATGGTTTGTTCCTTAATCGTGATATAAAAGTCGGTGTTCTCAAACGAATGTGGAACGTATCACGAGTGTGGATATTTAATTATCTGCCGTTGTATAAGAATCAGCAACACTGCTTGCCTGAAAATCTTAACATCTATTTGTAGTTCGGTATTGTAGGATATGAGTAAATTTTTGCCACTTGCATGCGTTTGTCTGAATGGATTTATAACGGCTCCTTTGGTGTATGCCGGCTGAACAAGAGATCTTTGCACGTGCTATTGACATCTTTGAAACTATAAGGTAATGTAGCTAACCGGCATGTGTGTAGCACAATGTCCATTCAGCGGGTCGCAATTACGAAAGTGGAAAGTGCACCGCTTGGTGGAATTGTTAGTTCCCCAAAGAGTAGATATATTAACAGTAGTCATGAAGTATGTTTGAAAAGACAATTTTTTGTTGCGGTCTTGACGTGTTTGGTGAAGACGTTAGGAACAAATGAAAAATTATTTGGTTCGCTCGCAACCCGAGTAGTATTTATCGGGTATTATCCGTTATTTTTCTAGGTTCCGGAACAATAGAATGGCCGGAATTTTTGAAAGCGATGACTGGGCGATCACCGGAACCAACAAATCAGGTAAGAATGTGTTTTATTCGTATTTTTTAGTTTTGGAAGCATAATGGAGACCGTGAAATTGTTATAAGAATTCTTGGTGGATTTGAATTGATCTGTGCTATATTAACCAGGTTTTATCGTTTCCTGTTGTATATAAGTATTATCCTAGCAAGAGCGTAAAACATTAGCGCGTAGTTACGACTCGACATTGAAACTATAGATGGGCACCGGATATCCGGATATGAAAAATATCCGGATATGTTTCCGAAATAAAACGTGTATCCGGATATCCGCCGTATATCCGAAATGCTTTTGTCAAAAAATTTTTTGGAATAATTTGTATGGTTTCACCACCAAAGTAGCTGGAGCTGACGAAAAAATTCTGTATCCAAACCTCAGTCAGAATATTAAACCACATTCTTGCATAAAAACATTCCAATATTCAAAAAACTTCAGATTAGCGTGATATTTATTGGTAAAATGACTTCGTATTTTTAGTTCATCTTAAAATTAATCTAGCGAAGCCTTTGCATTGAACACGCACCGTCAAGTAAAAATTTTATTACCTGTGCAAGAAACAAAATAAACGCAACACTATGTATTCGTTATAAAATAGGGTCCTACCTGATAATTTTCCCGCTAAGAAAATTTTTTGGATAAAAATTGCGTTTCAAAATATTTACCATCCCATCCATTTAGAAATTTTTGCATCCGCTGCTGAAAGCGCGACACCAGTATAAGAAGTAACATGGGCTGATGTTTGTACGACTTATCGTAAGTGTATTTCAATCTGGTTCCTTTTTCTTGGAACTAAAACGATTCAAATATAGGATTATATTCGAAGGAATCTCTATTGCAGTGGCTTAAATAAGGCAAATGACAAGCGAAATCAACTCAATTTTAAGTTGTCAACGCAAGTATTTATTTAGTAGCCTGTAGCAGTCTTCTAAACGGAATACCCAGAACTATTGAGGTACTGTAGTGAATGACCCGAATAAGAAGGGGAACTGATATTTATTTGACCTCTCCAGAGGGTACCCCCTGTTATTCGGTTACGGTCTGTTATTTATTTTTATCCCGTCCTCCGCCACACTTCGTTACACATATATCCGGTATTGTAACTAACCCTGGAATTGAATGTTTATTTGCCTTGTATCAAAAGCTTTAGCCATAATGCAAGGTTATTATTAGGAACGTACTTTGAAAACTAAAGTACTCTTCAAAGTTTGGAACTCATTTTTATTTGGTTCTAGAGTCATTTATGCGCTACACCTAGTCATTTATGCGCTACACCTACAATTAGAAATAAGTGACATTTATGGACTCTCATTAGGGTTTAGGGATCTATGCGCTTACGGACTATTATTAGGGATACGGACTCCTATTGATTGGGACTCAAAATGGGTACCCCTCTTATTCCGGTCACTACAGTACTGGCATAATAAATACCGATTTTTAGAATTGTATCTTTTATGCTCATATCAATTTGCTTGATGGTCAGGGTACTTCCTTTAGAGCAACAAGTTAAAACAACTGCTTAAGAAAGAAAATTGAGGTTCGGATACTCAAAAAACACAAAATCGAGTTTCGGATATCCGAAATAGAAAATTTCATTTGGGATATCCGGAAAATATCCGGCAAGAATTGCCGGATATCCGGATATGAAAAAATATCTGATGCCCATCACTAATTGAAACATTACATATAAGCCGTTATTGATTCTTTTGATATAATATCTTTATGTAGAAACACTAAAGCTTAGTACAACTGATTAGCTGTAAAACTTAATTATAAATAGAATTGAAATTAAGTCCGAATCAAATGTAGGTCATCGCTCGGAAACCCAGCCATTGTCTCGTATTTTAGGCACCAGATATCGCAACCAGCTCGCGCACACCGCCAGATTTGGTGCCACCTGGCGGTCGCCAGCAACAACCAGACGTCGCGTCTCATGTTCCAGTAGCGGATGCGGTGTCTGGTCGTGCTGGATCTGGTATCAACGATCGTGGCTGTAACGACGATGATAGCCAGCAACCAGCGCTGGTTCAAGACGCTACTGCAGCCGCCGCAGCTGCTGCTGGTGATTCGACTCACAGAAGAACAGCGTTGACACGTGGAGCCCGGGGTAGTGGGGGTGATATTGCAGATTTAGATTTGGAGAATTTGCAGTTGGATGACGCAGATGCGAATTTAGAAGTACGTTTAAGTATGCAGTCATGGTCAATATTAAATGCGCCGTAATCGTTATTGACTTTACTGCGTTGACGGATTTATGTGTCAGATCTTTACATTGCCTTGCTCGTGGCACAGTTCTGTTTAGAAACACGATTGCAAAATATGCGTTCACACACCATTGATAAAGAATTCTGCCGTTATGATTATGATTGCAGTAACCATAACCAGTTTAAATTGCATTAGGGAGCGATTGCGTCTCAAATTTGTGTAGTCCGAGAGATAAGGTTGCCGCTATTCTTTTTGACTGTTTAGATGCCTTCCGGTGCCGTCATATGCGGTTTGACGCTGTGCGGCAACGCACACGCGTTAGAGTAAGCTAGGTCGGAATTAAACTTAATATTTTTGTTATTTAATATCTTGAAGCTAACTCCTGAAAGTTTGTTTTGGGTATTGTAATTATTGTGAAACTGATTTTAGGATTTGAATTTTGAAGACGAAGAATGGAATTTAGATGACTAAATTGATAATAATATATTTAAAAACGGTGTTCCAATATTTGAACCAGGGGCGTAGCCAGGATTTCAGAAACGCGGTTACGTTCAAGAAAGATTTCGAATGCGAGACCTGGAGTATACACCCTTGATTTGAACTTTATTTGCAGATGTTAGTGTTGTATTATTTTATGATTGCTAACGGCTGAGGTGTTTTGTTGATTATTATTCTTATTTTGCTTTTTGTTTTCACGTCTTGTATACTCCATTAAACTAAAAGTATTGTAGTTTAATGAGTATGATTCATATTTACGTAACAAATTTAATATTCTTAAGCACCCATACATTAACCACACAAATAAGATTTATGAAACTATGTTAGGCTTAAGCTTACATATAGCTCAGAATGGGTTACGGACGTACGTTACTGTAAAAAAGCGTTATGTTATACTGGTTTTAATGTAGTAATGGTGGAGTAGATGTCGATAGTGTTGTTCCATTTCAAATTCAGCACAGTTTGTTTAACGTTTATTTGACCGATGATATTTTAAATGGTTAACGCTTAGGTTTAAGCTTTAGACTTATTGTTAAACGAGTACAAACAAAATTAGATGCGGCTTGGTATGCTCTCTAAGCCTTGTCGTTAATTCTAGCAGTTAAAAAGCTAATTACATAGAATTGGTTTCGATTATCCAATTAATGTAGGTCCTGGTTTAAACTTACAAGCTATTAACTGTCGCATAGTGCGGTTTAAATCACTAAAGTTGGGCGGTTACTTTATATTATGTGATAATCTATTTAACAGTAAACTTATATTGCGAGTTTTCTGGTTTGCATTTTATTTTTCGGCAAGTCGTTCCATGCGAGAAAAAGCGTCATGAATGGAATTTACTGTAGTTGTGAAATTGTATGCAGTTCTGTTAGCGCATTGAAATTTCATGGGGCAGGGTCGGTATGTGCAGTGCCCAAACAGGAGAAGCTAAGGGTATGAATACGTGTTTGACCAACGCTGTTACAATGATAGCAAAGCACGATTACATTTTTTGATTCTACAGGAATCTTCGTATACAGAGCGATGTCATGCGGATTTAGATCACCGCGTGGTGAAGCGGACTGCCGATCAATTTAGCCCTGGCGAGGATCTCTACCCTGCCGTGGGGTTATACACTTCATGTTATCGCAAATATATTCGCAAGGCTGTTCTACTTTTACTTAAGTGATTGTCCACCGTTATATGAGTTTATTACTTATCACGCGTCAGCGTTGCATCTCGTATGGCATGCTTTATTTTTTAGCTATAATGCAAATTATAAAGTCGGGTATTCTTTCAAGTGGTGTTGCACAAGATAGCTGTGTATAAAAAGGACAGTCGTGTTGGCTCACTGTTTTTTTGAAATTAGGTCCTTACACGTACGCCATATTTTTAATTCAGTGCTACACATATGTTCTCAATGACCTCATATCTGAATTTGCTTGATAGTGAATAAAACGTAGTGCTGAGCTGTTAGACTTAAATTTCAAGACCCTAAAATGTCATGGTGCGACTCCAGTTCAAATTTTGTACGATCGCAATTCTGGACGTGTGCAGCATTTAAAAATGCAGGCATAACGTGGATCAATGCAATTATTTGTTGCTACGTACAGTGCCACTGTCTTAAATGTTTTAAGTAATCTCAACGCTCACCCAAAAAGTTTACGTGACATAGATGATTTCCCATACAGCTATCGTGCATGTTTTTTAATGATTACAGATAACCGTAGTATCTGTATCACAGCCTACTCGACTACAAGCACGCTCGAATATTGTCAGCAGCCTGTATTAGCGTAAACATGCAAGGGCCTGGTTTTGCGCCACCGGTTAGTGTAATTACTACTTTTTAGACTGTGGCGTATAGCATATTAGTACGATCTTAAGTCAACTACTTCCTTTATGTTACTGAATATCAGGGGAGTTTATTATAGCAACAGTTCGAGGGTAACAAATAAATTTTACCATTTACATAATGTATTTTTTCGTTGAAGATCGTTGCATAAACATATGGTGAAATTGTTGCTTTTCAATGTGATGTAAAATTTTTGGGTCTTTCGAGTTTGCAATGACGATCAAATTGAAGTAGAGCTAGACGACATACAAGTTTAAACTGTCTGCTTTGACGACAGAAAAATGTCAAGCTTTTTTGAAAAGTTACCCTGGGCTGGGAAAATTATTGTAAGAATGTACAGAAGCCAATATAGATACTGTCTGAAATAATGCATAGGGCGCTTATGGTCCAACGTTTAACCGACAATTGAACAACAATAGGCGTGGAAAATCACGTGGAAAGCCGTGGTTGAACAAGAATAGAAGCAGTAGAGCTGATTCGAAGACTAAAGTTAACAAAGTGCCACTGAACAAGCGTGTGGTAAGCAATCACGTATAGTTTTTTCACAATACACATGCAATACAATGATTCGTACATTGTAGTGAATAGCGTATACGTAATGTGTATGGTGTGTTTGAAATTTTTGTATTATGGTAGACGTATGGTGTAATCTCAATTGGGCACACCGGTCAACAAAGCAGGTTGTTTTTCAAATTTGAATCTTTAGCGAAAACCTAATTGTACGTAACATTTCTATAAATTTACTTGCTGGACTGCATTTAAATGTCTACTTTTCGATAAGATAGCCATAGTTTAAGTTGCAGTTTATTCATTAGCAACAAATCATAACGCTCTGGAACAATGATATGCAGTTGAGCATATTCTGTGCAAGAAAAAACGTATTTGGGCAGTCAGAAATTTTAGGATTCCTTGGCTAAATACTTCGCTGCAAAAATGATGCCACATAGCGTTAAGTTTTGTGGTTATATTTTACAGCGCGGCTCCAGTTAATGATGACGTTATCCGTCGTCTTGCTGTTGTACCCGCGGTTTTAACATCGATGATTATGGTGCTGCGCTATAGAATAAAATAAAAAACTTAACACTGTTTGTGAAATGGTAGTAGCCAGGGTGCAACAGGAAATACAATTTACCGGAACCGGAAAATGAAAAATGCATGCCACAGAAAAATTCATTTTCATTTCCATTTTTGTTGTATTGTTGAAATAACCTTAGTTGAAGATAGGTATTGATTGAATCAGCTGTATTTTAGATTTTTCTTGTCCACTAAAGCGAAATCTATCTTTGATGGTTTATTTTCGATGATTGTCACGGTTTGTATATTAATTAAATCTATTTAATATTTATCGTCACTAATGGAACAGGTGGCTTTAAAAATACTTCTTAAAGATTATCAAAAATTTAAAAACCACCAAAGTTAATACTACTGGAATTTTTAATTTCGGTAAAGATTACTTGAATCGGAAGGTGAAAAACGCCGGAACCGGAATTCCGGTTGCATTCTGGTTAGAATTTTTACCATCTTGTGATTAAGTGTCGATTTACCACCGCCATCGATAGTGGTGCCACGCTGAAGAATAAATGGTTAAACCCTATTACTGTGTGAAACAACGCCACGAAAGTTACATAAGTTTTGGGCTTGTGTTTTACAGCGTGGCACAACTATTGATGACGTTAACCGTCTAGTGATTGTACCTGCGGCTGAACCGACCGCTCGTTTGACTGAAAACCAAATCACAAACGTTCGCGACCGGTTCGCAGCCGCGATGCTTAAAGAACCGGAGCGAAACAGGGTTCACGTTGGATTTCGCGTTATCAAGGACAATTTGTGCGCGTTGTACAAAAACGAAACTTCGGAGGCATGGCTGAAACGTGCGGTTAAGAACATTAAAGCGCCTATGGATGATTCTGACAGTTGTAGCACTGACGATATTGAGTTGGCGGCGATTGATTATCAAGAATACGCTAAAATGATGGTAGGTGGTCTTGGAATAACTCTTTTCCTTAGGGGTGGGAAGGTCCTGTATAGGGAATATAAGCTGTGGGGGGATGTCGATGGATAGAGGGTGGGAAGAATGTGTGTAACGATGAAGCTGACACAACGGGAGCACGTTGAATGGGCCCCGGGAAAGAAGAAGAATAATGACGAATGTTGGAAGAAGTATAGATAAAGTGGGAGAAAAAGAGAGAAAGAAGGAAATGTTAGGAAAACACGGATTGGAAATTCATTGGGAGAAACAGTTTTTAGGGAACGACAGAGAAGATGGGGGTAGAAAAACATTGACAAATCATAATTTGGAACCAACAAGAAGTGACTTACTTTCCTTTTTTCATAGATTGAAGCTGGACATATGCGTGATCCAGTATTTTCAACCGACGACGAAATAGAACGCGAAGTTCGTGCAGTTGTTGATATGTTACTGGAATTGTCGTGTGATATTGTAGAAGTATACCAGCGCGATAGACATGATGTAAGTAGTCATTTTGGGTGTTTTGCAGACTAATAAAATTATATTGACTTCAATATCTACGTTTTTTCCGTGCCAACCCTTTCTAATGGCGGTAGGGGTAATGTGTTACCGTTAAGCTGCTGCGAGTATGAACGATTCTCAAATTTTATATTGTATACTTTCTAGCTTTATTAATATAGGCATAAAAGTAGGTTGGATACCTTATAAACTTTCGTAAAATTGTTGTGTATTTTAGCCTCAGTTAACATTGGCGCTAAGTGGTGTACCAGCCAGCTATGGCGATAACGAAGTTGCGCAAATCTGCTCAAAATATGGAAATGTAAGTTAGTTATTAACAGCCAACATTGCTATGTCCTCAGTGTGTCCTATATGAGAAACCGTATTGTTTGGTTTTAGGAAGGCATTATTGTTCAACGTTATTGTTTTAAAATGTGGTACTTTTCATTTGTTCACTGGTCAAATTTAAATAATGAATGGTATTTTGAATGAGGTTATTAACTACCGTTGTCAGCGGTTTGTTGTCTTTGTCGCTTTAAAATTTTTAGTTTTGTTGCATGAGGTTTTTCCGCTATTAGCCTTTTTTTCTCGAATATTATTTTAAGAAACTTGTCAATATTGCAAATTTTTTTGCATCATTTTGTTTATACTAAAATCGATTGTGAGCAAAATTTCCCAAACTAATCGAATTTGAATAAAATTCTGGTTGTGCATTAAATTATGGGAGCAAGGCGCGTAGTTGGTGGCAGGAGCAAAGAAAGGTCATTAAGTAGAGCACCCTAAAATCTTTTTAAAGGTTGTCAAAATGAAGCGGTCGAAAGAAAATCTTTCACGTGCGGTGGTTACTTTCGATACAGAACAATCGCTACGAGCGTGTTTAATGGCGGCGGATGTTTTTCCGTTTAAAGTGACAAAAGCAATTGATAAGGTAAGTATGTAGTTATAGCTTTTTGGGTCTGGTAGCTGTATTTTCAACTGTGTGTAGCACCTGTTACATGTTCGGAACAGTTATTGTAGCTGTAAATTATTATACATTGCGATTGAAAATTTGGCATATTTTTGGCTTTTTAATGTGCCTTGTTGCTGTACAGAACTTCAGAACGGTATTTGTGGCAGATCCATTGTTTAAGCACTAATTATTAACTTTCACTTTATCGGTGATATACACAATTGAGATTACGGCTAAAGGTCTGGACCATCTATGACCGAGTTGGTAAATTAAATAAGACAGAAAATGAAAGTAGAGAATGATTTCTTTCGAAACCTTTGTAAAGACGAATTTTGATTTAACGAAAGTGATTTTTTCTAATAAAACATGTCCAACTGGAAAGTCAATATTGTCTGTATAGCAAACGCGTGTGAAAATCTGTTACCAACTAGGGAAGATGCTATTAAAGCAGTTTATTCACTGGCACCTTTGAGTTATGCAAGGGCTGTATTATCTGGCACCCTTGAGTCTAGCTAGGCTGTTTAACCGCTTAGGTAAGCAGTGTTTTTCAGCAGTATGGCATTCGTATTGATGTTACAACTGAAGTGGTTAACATTATGCCGCTTGAAGAAATTGTGGAAAAGTTGAAAGAAATGCCAAATGTAAGAATAATAAGACATGTAGAAGTCGATTGGTCTTGACCCTAACCACTACATTTTTTACACGACAGTTATTTATTTAATTTAAATATAGCTTGGCCGCTGACAATGCGTAATTTGAGTATTATTCCAACGCATGGCATACAAATAAGTTAATTTAAACGAAAACAGAATAAGGGAAATTAATACAGACACAGAATTTCGGTTTGCAAGATAAAGCTTTTGTTTGTTGGTTTTTGCAAACTTTGCAACCACTAGAATAACTTTTGATTTGGGCTACATATCACATGATTAGGTGCACTGGCTGTAAATATAGTAAACCTTTGAACGCATTATGCGTTATTTGAGCAATTTTTTCAAGCACAGTTTTGGTTATAAGTTATAACCAATTTTGTGAGAAAAATTAGAGATTTGTCGCAAACAATGAATGAAAATCAATGTATATTGTAATTGTAATACAATATAATAACTTGACTAGGTGGTGGCGTGTGCGCCACGCGCAACAGCAGTTGTAATGACAAACAACAGCCACAACAACAGCGGAAACAGCAACAACAATACAAAATTCAACAGTGTAGAAGTGTTGTACGACTGTGAAGAAGCGATGCAACACGCGTTAGATACACGCTCATATCGTGATATAATCAGTACTAATAGCGAAGGGCTTGACGCTCAACGCATATTGCCAGTTGAATTTATGGATGTCACAGAGACGCTCGGATCGCGTCATGTTGTTATTGAAAATTTGGACGAAGACGCACACACTGAAGATGTATTACGGTACGTCTTGGGCATTGCGTTTGATCGCTCGCCGCCCTTTGCCTCCGCTTCCGGAGTCGCTATTTATTTGCGGCAAGAGAGCTCGTATGGAAGCCAGTCGTTGGTCAGCGTTTTAAGGGCAGGCTTAGCTTTTTGCCTAGCGCGTTTGCCTGTTAGAGAGGCGGGCCACGAGCCTAGCTTCTCTATGCTGAGAGTCTTCTTTTGATTGGATGAGTCTAGGCTGTATAGGCTAAGGTAAGCTTTTTACTGGCCGAACGTTCCCATGTAATGGGCCTGGTCTTTGCAGGGCGGATTTCACCTGTATTGCCCGCAAGAAGCGAGTAGTGGTGGTGAAGACTGTTTGTCGTAGAACATGGTGTTTATATTGCGTTGCCCACTGGTTTAAAGTGTGCTTGAGCGAGACCGTTTTGGGCCACGGTTAATGCCTAAATAAGATCTTTTTGAGTGGTTTTCGAGCGGCTTTTTTCTCCAGTTTTAAAGTATCTGTGATGGCATTTGCTCCTTTTGATTGTGTTTTACTGTTCAACCGTCTAACTCACCTTGGAGTAGCCATGTAGTTTTTTATTTTACGTGTGACACGATGTCACGGAGAAGTTGTCTGTTCCCCATAAAAACTGCCCCTTCGGGCGGTTTTTACTGTTATATGAAGGTATATTATATAACTTTGAATTTTTGACCGCTGGTAATGATGATGGTTTTCTACGGACTCGCCACAGTAAATTTGTGTGCACCGGCGTAGCACTACACTCAGAGTCATATTGGACTAAATTTGATCACACACGTAATCGTAGAGACACACACGGTTTCACAAAGACACTTACGGACACGTGGACCAACATGGATACAATAATATGGAAACAACATGCGTATGTACATGCCAGGGTTCCAAAAGGTACTGCATTTCGCTATCAGCAGGAACAGGAACATAATTATAAGTTTATTATTTTCATTGGAATATGAACAGGAACTAGAATACCAAAAATATACCATCACCTAATTAGTGCTAATTGATTGGTGACCCAAATTAAAATTTGTTTTAAATTTTTGCGTTTCTTTGCAAAACCTGAGTTTATAGTGGCATTTTGGAAACGTTAGAGTTAATATTTCAGGGTTTACTATGATGACGCAAAAATTCCCGTTTCTGTGTTTTTGAATGATGGAATCGGAATAGTAGCAGGAATTGATTTTTTGCGGGGTTTTGGGCCGAAACATGAATTAAGATTGAACCCTGTCACATACGCGATATTCACCACAACAACGACCACATATGGTCAAATTAGTACACATAGAGAGCATTGGAAACATTGCAGCAGGTGATTATTTCATGTTTTACCGAAATAACACTAGGTTTAATCTTGAATGTCGCGTAAAATTTAAGTTCTACCTTTGTGAATGTTTGTAAACTACTTTCTATTTGTTTCGGTAAGTTTTTAGCGGTTTTGGTTTCATCGATTTATATTTAGTGAAAAAGATATTTAAAACCCAGGTCAACCACATATCTACATTTTGGTCTTTTTCATAAGCAGCCGGCCACTTTTAGCAATTTTGTACTTTATAACACTATTTGAGGCAACTCATGCACTTTGATTCTCAGTGGTTCAGGTAGACTTTAGCAATTTGTACTTATTATTTATTTACTGTCGTATATAGGTCGTATATGTCACAATTTGGTGAAATTCGCCGTATCGTAATGCCTGGCGAGCTATTCTCTGATCGTCTTGGATTCGGCGTTCAATGGACACCGTATGCGATTCCGCCCGGGGGTGTCGGAGGTATGCCCCATGGTCGCGTCAAAACCTTGTACCGTCATATGTTGCGATTGGCAGAAGTTGGCGGGGAAAAATACGCGTCGTATTTATTGTTTTCGTTGACCGATCGGGCGACCGTTCAATTCAAAGAATGGGATACCGTTGATAAGCTGATGTGTAAGGCAGGGTGCAACTGGAGGTGGACTGGAGTCGGAGTAGGAAGTGGACAAATTTTTCCCATAGCCAGAGCCGGAGGTGAAGCAAAATCAGGTGGCTAAAATTACGTAAATTCTCTTTTAACAGTAAGTAACCTATAAAGTGCTTTTAAAATTCTTTCGATCGTCTTGAGAGATTTTGACTATTTAGATTTTGAAAAGTTGGCCAAAATTCACTAACACACTTACTAATACGGCACAATTTGTATAAAAATAAATAACATTTAAATACTGAATTGCCGAAGCCTCTGGTAAAAAATTTTGTCTGTTCCGGTTCTGTAACCGGCCTTCGATTTTTAGCCGCAGCCGGTGGCATACGTCATGGGTGATAGCAAAATGGGGTTTATGGATGTGTGTTATTGGTGTTTCAACCACTGTTTTCCAAAAATTTGGAATTAAGAAGCCCACCATCTCGGCCATATCTAATTTATTTGGAACGCGAAGGGGAGGGATTTACCCCAGCGTTCGACAGCCCCTCTGTCGAAAATTCGCTATTCTGACACTCAGTCATCACTATCTGCTCTCAGCCCCTCCTGCAGACTCAAAGGATCCTACCCGACTAGGTCTTTGGCAACATGTTACGCTAGTATTTACTGGCACAATTTACGTTCAGTGTATCTGTTTTACTTCTTTGGTTCCACCAAAGCAAAGTATCTACGCACACATAACAATTTTAGCCGAAAGCATAAGCATAAGTCTGAGACTAAGACTAAGCCAAAACGTGGTCTTGAGCCTAGGCATAGGTAATGTTATTGTGTACACACTGCGGACGGCCTTTCGCCTTTTATTAAATTAACACTAGATTGGGGAACTAAGTAACAAGTGCCGTATCTCCGAAACCGCGCACTGGAACGTCACAGGCACTTGACCTTAAGTTTACGCATATCGTCTGCTAAGAAAGCCGATCTACTCAGTTTATGTTGTCAGCTTGTCATTCCAGAAATGTATTGAGGGTACAACAGTTTGAAAGAGTGTGCCATAGAAGGAAAAGAAGATGATTTGCAATCAGAATATAGTGAAAGCTTACCCTCAGGAGATGAGGAGGAAGGATTATGACTAAAAAGGTGTGTCTAAAGACCTAAACATGTTTAGAAGTATTGCATTTCGATTTAGCAAACGCAATTATACAACTAAGAATAACATTTTGTGGATCTGAGCAAACGTCCTTAAACAAATTTTTTTTTAAAAATATTCGATTTTTACCGACATTACAGATATATAGGTAAAATTAAAAATTTTATCTTTATGAAAATTCATAAGACTGGATAACTGTGTCAAAACATATTTAGGAAGCCATTTTTACAATTAGTATTTCTTCAACAATTAGTGCTCAATAACTTTACAATGTCATATCTCGAAATAAACTTTATCGCTTAAGGGCCAATGCTCAGACCGCCGGCGATATTGTTTTTTGATCTATTTTGTGCTTTTGGTATATTTTAGGCCAAGTTGGCCAAAGCCTAACGATACGCGGTGTACGCGTAACAATTACGCGCGGATTCAACGAAGAACGGTTGTTGCCGGCGTTGAGAGAACTTAAACTTACTGTGGACAGGCATCACGTTAATCGTATTGAAACTCGCTTGCGGCAGTTTTATAGCACAGATGCTAAAGATTCTTCACCGAGTGTTAGTGGGGGCTATGGATTTGCGACAAGAGGAGGACCACCAAGGCCCAGTAGAGCACCGATAATAATGGAAATGAATCGGGCACCGTGGATGCATGGGCGAAGCTTTGTAGAGGAGGGGTACCCAGGAAGCGGATATCCTGGGGTTGGGTTTGCGGGGGGTGGCTTTAATGTACGGAGAGCATGGAGTCAATGTCCTTCACGTATGACGACTGGCGGATCAGGGGTATTTCCGGTGAAGCTGAGTGAAATGGGTATGTTTTTGTTGGAATAATGATTTTGCATGATTGTTATGCTTTTTCTTTTCGGCATGGAATGGAGGAGTATGAGAGGAACAGATTTTTGATTTTTTTGCTGTTTTATGATAAAAACAGTAGGTTATGGGTGGTGGTGCAGCAAGTCATGTGTCAGAATTACGTTCGCAGTATTCGCGACTGTGTTTACCGTGCTTACATTTGTTTGTGATTTTGTAGTCTAGTTTGCCTTTTTCTGTTCTGTCGACTTGGTCGCGTATCGAAATAATTGAAACTTCTTCAGTAATAAATTATGACGTACGAATTACCCTTTCTCTGCGTTTAATATTGAAGAACAGCTAATTCTAACAGTAAGTGATAGGTTTTGAAACAAACCAATAACGAAAGCTGCCCATTTGAAATGTCATATTCCGGCAGAATATATGTTGTGCAATAAATGTGCTGAACTAAATGTGTTCAAATGTTCACAAATTACCAACTGATTATTGGTTCTATACACATTTTTCAAAAATTTTAACTAGTTTCCGTTTCAGATCCAATCCCTTCAAGGAGTGGAATGCCTGGACGAAAAGTGTTAAAACCCCACCCTGGAGCCGAAAGATTCGCTGCGTTAAGCGCTACGATGATGACTGGCAGCGGATACTTAGGTGAAGGTTAGTAGCTATGTATTTTACATATTGTTAGTAGATGATTGTTCTGACATGGTTTTAATAATTAGATTCCTGTTCGAGGTTCAGCTATGATATTTATATTAATTTTTTTCACAATTTCTGTACACGTAGTTTTTGAAGACTCATAATATGCAGTGATGTGAATATCACGGAGCTATTGGTTAAGGTGCTTCACTGTGGTCGCAGACTGGATTGGATTACACAATGGGTATGTCGTCTATGGGAATGATGTCTCGTGGTCAAGGCGAACCTATGCGGTTGGGCAGACGCGCGCGCGCGAACTCTAGCCGTGGGAAAATTTCCGAGCGTGGGAAAAATCAACAGCGAGGTGGCACAAAAAGAAGAGGTGACCGTGGCAGCAGACGCGGCAGAGGAGGCAAGCAGCCGAGAATGAATCAATTTGATTATAGGCTGGGGCCGCCTGGTGGCATGACTGAGCTGTTTGATTTGGGTGGTGGCGCGGACGTGAATTTTATTCGAAGTACAGCACAGCCGGCGATAGATTTTACATCGAATGAGTTTGAATCAATGATATCAGGGCTTGGAACAATATTAAAATAGTTGTTTGAGAGGCAGGAGGTTGGTATTGAATTATGTTGGGGATATTCCTGGTTGAATTTTCAATAGTTTTGTGCTCGGATTGTGGTTGCTGTAAAGTGGCTTGAGTAAAAAGTTTCAAGCTAATGCGGGAGTATTGGAATGTTTGAATGTTACTATAGTCACCGCGTGGCATCATCCGCCCCCGTGCGCCATCTTGCGTTAAATACTGCACTGCGACGGTCGGCGCCAGATGACATTGAACTTCTTCAAATATATAGTGTCACCTTTTTGTAACAATGTTGTGGAAAGTTTTTTTGTATCGGTTGGGTCGGAAGTCATGGAGACCCACGCAATTGGAAAACAAGCAGCGTTGAAGACAATCTGTTTTGTTAGTTACCTTTATAATTGATTTTTATCGAAATTTGTGGCCTGAAATATTGAACATATTCGAATGTAGCTACGGATTTTTAAGTAATTTTGAGTTGTAACGTTATTTTTGTAAAGAACGATAGGTTTGTTTGAGCGATAAAAACACTATTATGTAAAAATTTATTATACAATAAAAATTTAGTTAAGATTAGAATTTATACTAAACTTGATTCCTATGATATCGCGTGTTGCTGTTGTATCTGTGATAGATGATTAGATGCTTGGAAATTTTTTGCGAAATAATTAACTCTATTGAGTGGGTTTTTGACAACTAGTTAAGACTATTTTAACTGCCTAATTTCATTCAGCTCTGACGTCAACTCCGGCTCTGGAAAATTTTGTTGACTTCTGGCCCCAATATTTTTCGCTTCCGGTTGCACCCTGGTAAATAGTGCATATTTTGAAATAACATTTTGACGTTTATGCTCATGTTGATGTATTAATCGAAATTTAGTAGTTGGTTGACCCAATTTTTGTTAGTAAAGTAAACGTTTTTGTTGTTTATTTTGCCCCTGTGCGTTTGGAACATCTGAGTTGTATAAGCATTCTGTTTACAATGATAATTTCCGTTGTTATAGTTTTTCATTTTCCACCATCGAATTTCGCCCCCCGGAATAATTACGAGCTTGGCGTTTTCCGTCCGGAAAGCATACACTAAAACTTGTTACAGTAATAGGTTGATGGACCCACGTGTAGAACAGAGCAGGATCGTTTTCCTGCGGGGCTGTAATAGAGTCGCTTTAAGCTTTAGATTAACTTTTTTGCCTAGTCGTAGGCTTAGAATAGGCTCATCCTTGGGCTTATAGATATGCTTATGCTACTGCTCCGGTCTTGTTCTATACATGGGCCGGCTGAGTTTTCGCCAACGTGTAACCGGATAAAAATTATGAAATTCATTCTTAGTTAAAATTTTAGGAGCATTTGTTTTGTGCACGCCTCACTTGTGTTGGCAGAAAAATAAAACATTTCTGAAACTTGTATACCTCAAAAATATCCGTTTCCGTTATTTTTTTACTTTCTGTTTACACCCTACCTTTGCTCCATAGGGATTTCGCCCCACCGGGAGATTAATACTAGCTTGTCATTTTTCCCGGAAGAATTCAATTGGTTGTGATAGTTTAATTTTCACCATAGGGATTTGGTAACCCCAAAAAATTACTAGTTTGCAGGGTGTAAACGGATAGTAATCTAAATAACGGGAACAGAAAACGAACGTTGAAGTATTAAAGTTTCAAAGATGTTTTATTTTTCGGCCAGCAGCGCTCAAGCGTGCAAATATTCACCGGTCTTTCTAAAAGAATAATGGCGGATGCACCGAAAAATCTTATGATTTTCATATCTCAAATAATTGCGGCATATCTGTAATGAAAAATTGCGAGAGATATATACGTTGTTTATTACTAATTTTGAGGGTTAAACTAACCGAATTTCTGGTATTTAATTTCGGAAACGGACACCGATTTTGCTGGAAACGGATACGGATAATCGGTTACACCCTGCTTGTTAGGCGTTTCCCCGTTAAGAAGTAAAATTTTTTTCATCATGTTATATAAGCGCTGTGCAGAAGTGTTTGGTTATTAAACAACTCGAAAAAAATTTATTGAAAAAACTAAAATGTTGAACTTTAAAGACCATGTTTTTAAGTTTCAATCTTTTCAAACTTACTAGATCTAGGGTACAGTTTAGTTTTATTTTTCTTGGATCTTGACAGAAAATTATTTTTCGGTGTATTGTCTCGAGGTCTATTTGAATGTGATGCCACGGAGCTCTGCTTTCTTTTTGCTTTTAATCAACTGGGATTGACTTATTGGCACTTGATATATGTTTTAACATGTTTGCAAATTTTGTTGCATGCATATCGTTCCAAAAACTTTCTCTGCTGTGGAGCAAGTGGTGCGTCTTTGCCCGTATGCTCTCTGCCGTCATAAGAAAGCATCTATGAGCCTTTGCTTCTAAAATTTATAGTCATACCTACTTACGAACCTTGTCTTTTGTTGTGTAGAGGAACGTATTTTCTTTATAAGTGAAGCACTGATTTTTTGAGTGTTGCTTTCTTTTTTTACTCTTTAACCTTGCTCTTAAAAGATTAGCCAATTTGCGATTGAATAATCAACCCGATTTTAGATAATCAACCATATCGTTAATAACGATGTCATTAGTCATTTTGTTAGAAAGTTAACTAAAACTGAAGTGTTGTGTATGACAAATTTCTGGGAGAAACGCATAAGCTGGTTATCTTTCCTGGGGGACGAGATTTCTATGCGGAAAAGTCAATCTATGACTAAAACAAGTTTTATTGTAGTTTTTCCGGGGAAAAAATGCCAAGCTAGTAGGTTTTCGGGGGAAAATGCAAGTTAGTAATCGTTCCGGGATGCGAAATCCCTATATGTGTAAAATTGAACTATAACTCCTTAACTGACACAGCATGATCAATTTTCTTAGCTAAGTTAAACTTATATTTAATGGAGAATAACGGATGTTAAAGTATTAAAGCTTCAAAGATGTTTTATTTTTCTGTCAGTACTTTTGAGGCGTGCAAATATTCATTTTTTCAGATTTTGGATGAATTTTGTCATTCTAACGGAAACGGATATTGATTTTTACCGTAAACGAAAACGGATATTCAGTAACACCCTGTTTGCAATCGAATAAAGTTAATGCAGGCAGAATGAACACTGCTATGTCGTGTTGTAATTTATTTTATCGACGTAAAAATAATGAGTGATAAAGTATCTAAAGAATATTACTTTGTAATTGTCGGTCATCATGATAACCCGGTTTTTGAAATGGAGTTTAGCTCAAGTTCAAAAAAGGTTAGCTGATTAACTATGATATCAAAAATGGATCAAACTTTTAGAGAATGTCAGGGTCGATTTTTCGGACTTCTTAATAGAATTCGGTTTAGGAAACATTTTCTTATAATATCTTGCCCCTTATACTAACAGTGCCTTGCTGCCGGGTTGAAAAAGGAATTGACTGAAAGTTCGGTATTTTGATTATTAATAATCGAGTTTTATTTAAAGCTTAAGTTTAGGGGCCGCTGACAAACCTGCAGCGTTTAGTTTAAGGCTTAAGTTTAATTGCCGGCGTAACAATATGTTTATTCTTTTACAACAGAAAATCATTTAAATGTCGGTGTTTTTTGACAATGTTGCTGTAAGACGCTTCAGAAAGAAACCGATCATCGACATTTGAATCAGTTCATTGCTCACGCAGCTTTGGACTTAATTGACGAACAAATGGTGAACAATTCGAATATGTATTTAAAAGTTGTCGACAAATTCAACGAATGGTTCGTATCCGCTTTTGTTACCGCCGGAAGTAAAGAAAATTCACTTTATATACATATGCATATGCATATATGCATATATAATGTCTATAGCAGTTTTGACTGTGTACTGGTATTACAAACGCTGTACTTTGTGCAGTTTTAAATTGGTTAATTAAAATGGTTATTTTTCAGTATCCAATGCTTAGTGGTGTATTTCGGGCTAATGTTTTCCTCTTGTATGTGGTTATGTTTTTCAGAAATGCGTTTCGTTATGCTTCATAATCAGAAAAACGAAGATGGCATTAGAAATTTTTTCACGGAGATCTACGAAACTTACATAAAGGTAAAAAATCTGTTTTACAATGTTTGTTTAGGCTGTATAACCAAATATTTGGTTCCGGTTTAATTTAGGAGGAAAGGTTTGCTCGATTCAGAACATGATATGTAGTTCTGAAGTATAGTGAGCGGTCAGCATCGATTATCAGTAGATTTTGATCACCAATGATAGGTAGGTTATTTACACGTTAGCATTGACTTCCAATCCTTATAGCTGTGTGCACAATATTTCCAGATACACTATTTGTTTCAATATTAGTTTGATTTTGGCCAAAATTCTTGCCGAACAATTATTCAATTGTTATTTTACATTGTTCTTTTGATATTTTTTACCCATAAATGGTTTTGTGTTTTGTTTACGTTTTCAGTTCTCAATGAATCCATGCTATCAGCTCAACACACCGATTAGGTCCGCAATGTTCGAAAAGAAAGCACAGTTTTATGGGAAAAAGTTTCTCACCGGTTAACAGTCTGGATTGTTATCAGAGTGGGTGAATGTGGAGTTGTGGGGTTTAGTGATGCAAGTCATGATGGGTGCTTTTGAGCAAAATGCTGAAAGTGCGATTGCGAGAAATGGGTTACACTACGGAAAATCTGATTCGACCAAAGTTGGATGGATTCAGGACATTTGAAATTATGTTTGACTGATGTGAACTTGGTAGAAATGTTATACTGAATATTTCTAGTCTTTATTTGTAATTATTGGTTTTTGTATTATTTTGGTGTTGTCTTGGGTAACTAATTTGATAGAAAGCAGGACGATTGTAGCTACGGAGGATAGGGATGACAGTGGCTCCGTCAGGGGCAGATTCTCAAATGGCCAAAGCACCTAAACATTTAGTAATCTATATCGAGTGAATACCGCAATAAAGAACTTAACGTTAAAGGTGATCAGAATTTTATAAAAAGTTCAAAATTTAATAGGTGTTAAACGTAGCGTTGCAGAAGGTGTGGTCTTAACACTGACTCCTAGGCAGTCGATAATGTGGGAAGTACCTATTACTCTAAATTTGTGCTCTGTTGCTAGTTTTTAGTAGTGACAAAATATATGTTTACTAATTTAAAAATGTAAGTTTGCATTTGTTAATTTAAAAATGTAAGTTTGCATTTGTTCTTTCACTTTTGTCAAAAATTTACCCTTCTTGACTTACCCGGAAATGAATCCGCAGCGAAATGTGTAGTATTTCCACATGTAAAAAACAGTTATGATCCAAATATCGGGTACAAGGTAATATTACGTGCAGTCAAATTAAAACTAAAGCCTCTAAAATTTTAAGAAGGAATCAAATGGATTAGTTTGTTTTTCCAACTTCCCACTCTTAAGTGAAAGAGGTACTGTTTGTTCTAATATTTACTGTTATTATTCTTAGGCATTGTTATATTGTGCTCAGTAAAATAATTAATTTGCGTTTTACTGGTTTATTATTTCTTGCCATATTTATTAAAGCAATATGCGTTTACGTTTGTATATAACTCCATAGGGATACTCAGAAATGATTGTGTCAACTACCACTATACAGTTTTGGCATTAAAAATGGTGCATGAGCAAAAGTGCAAGCTATCCATGAAGGTTTTTTACAGTGGTTTGTAATGAGTTGTTTGCTACGTATAATCAAATATTTCTTCCGGTAAAAAGGGGTGTCCGTGAAATTTCATTTTTATATGATTAGGTTTATGAAATACGTAATCGAATCATTCCAGTTTTTGTCACCGCCCTCGAGTGATTCCTGGTTTCACTATTTACAGTCTTCAAAAATGTGTAATAAAAATATACAAGAACGATTTTTGTTCAAAATAAACTTAGTAACTGAAAAATTTAATGCTGAGAACCAGGTTGCAACAGGAGGTGAAAAATACCGGAGCTGGAGGTCAACGAAACGTGCCGGAGCCGGATGTGAGGCGAATTTAGGTAGTAAAAATGGTGGTTAATTAGTTAATTTTAGCCAATATCTGCAATATGTTGTTAAGTTGTTTGATTTTACGCTAATTTGCTGCAAAATTTCGGAAATCCTTTCCTGAAAATTGTGACAAGAAAAACGAAACGCGCTAAACATAAATTTAGCATTACGTCTAGGACGTATCTTAAGTTGTAAAATTAGGGTTGGGACCTTAGCTTTAGCCTCCATGTTCGAATGATTTATAAGATAGTAAACAAGTAGCTGAATTGCATCAGTCGTAATATATTTCTGGCTGGCCCCAGGGGCGGATCCAGAAATTTCTGGTGGGGGATGCACAAGTGGAAAATGTTAAGTTTTGGCACATGTTCATACATATTTTTTACGGATATAAAAACAGCCACAAGTCGCTCTACACTGGACCATGTAGAGAACAAGTCTCTCCTAATTTCCTGAGTAATATCCCAATTCCCAAAAGCTTAGGCTATTCAGGAACTTAGGTTTAGACTCAGGTTTACGCTCAAGCTTGAGTCTGCTTTAGGTTAAAGTTTAGGTGTAGGCTTAGGTTCGCGCATAAGTAGGCTAGAGGGTCCACAGGGATACGGATGCAGGGAGGCAGCCACTCTGTAGCCAAATCGGCACTTTTTATTCCCCCACACGTGAGAAACTAGCTCGCAGTGCCGGAGCAGACATGGCTAAGGCTCCCCGTAAACTGCAGGGTGGGAGCCCTAAAATTGCGAGCGAGAAGCCAGATGCATTATAAAACTTGACAAAGCGCATAGAAAATTAGTCGTGCTGCGTTTGGGGAGGAATCCTCCAAACAACTGTGAAATTTTGAGATATCGGAGCAAAAATTTGCATTGTAAGTTTTATTTTAAGCCTGAAAATAATTACGCTCGGCAGTCGGTGGGGTATGCATCCCCCATCTCTTCCTGTATCTGCCCTTGGCTGGCCCGGCTTTAGCGATCGGGTTAATGCGAAAGCGTTAAATTGGTTGGTCATTGTTTGTTACAGTCGTAACAGTAGCTTACAGCATATAGCAATTAAGTGTAAATAAAAACATTGTCTAAAAGTATTAAGCCTACTCTATTGCAGTAAACGGGAAATGATACGCCTCTAAAGTGATATTAGCCAAATGGTTAATCAAACCAATGCAACAGTAGCTGATGTTGTCACATTGTAACTGTCAAAAATGCACAAAATTTTTTGTTTTTTTTCGAAAAACGTGATTGTTTACGATCGTATTATTTTTTGAAGGCGAATACGGTATAAACACCAACATAGTAGAGACATGTTTAAATGTATTGTATGTGTTGTCGTTGTATACTGCCTATGAAATTTTTCTAATTTCATCTTGACAGATGAAGTTATTTTGATAGTGATGATAGGCATTTGTGTTCTTGTATTCTTGCTCAAAAATTTCCAGTCCGGGGTCCGATTCCGATTATGATCCTATCAGATTCTTTTTTAGATATGTTCATGATTCATACGCTGATATCCGCTGCTAATGTAGTGCCATGATATGTTTTAAGAATTACGGTATTTGCTGGGATTCCGCTGTTAATGCGAAATTGAGCATAATTTCGTTTACTGGTTTGAGAATTCAAATCTGTTGCCTTTCCACCAAATAATTATTTTTTCTTAATATTTTTTAATTCAAATGCTAAACTGAAACTTGTCTGTCGAATACTGGTCAGTTACAGGGCAACCTTTATACAATTCAAAGTTTTTAGCAATCTCTGTTTTTTATATGCATAAGCTTAGACTGAAACTGCGGCTTCGGCTCAGAAAAAGGCTTACCTAAGCCTAACCTTAGCTTTAAACGCGAGGAAGTGTGCCCGAGCCACAACCTGTATTTTAGTCTCACGCTACCACGCTGTCCATGTGATGCTTGTTTGGGCTCAAATTTAGGTTAACTTGAACCGGTGGATAGCTGTTTTAAATCACGCGAATGTTGCTATTAGGTTAGTTAGCAGTTGTATAACATTTAAACAGTTTCTGATAACAATTGTTTTTGTTTGTCGTTTTATAGTAGGTATATATTGAATGTGATTAAGTTTAATTCTATTTAGGACCTATTACCGGCAGCGATTATACCCTTTTGCTATTTTTTATAGCTTTAAACATTTACGTACGTTTGATTAATGTACTTACGTCAAAACGTATGTATATACAGGGTTTTCAACATTTCATCTGCAAAATGTCTTTATAGCAACATTTTTCGATATTTTCTTCATAATAAGTTCACTTTGCTTCTTAGACTGTAAAGCTGCTTGCTTGTATTGGTTCGCTTGATACTAAAAAGGAATTGTTTTATGTGCCTGCAGTTAACACGGCTCTTGTACACTTTCCCCCATATATTTACGTTTAGGCTCAGGTTTAGGTTTAGAAAAAGGTTTACGTAAGCCAAAGTCTAAACCTAAGCGTTTTTCTGAGCCTAAAAATCAGGTTGGAAAGTGTACAAGAGCCGTTAACACTTCCGCGACAAATTTTAAAAGCAAACACTCTGATTCTACGTGGTTAAGTTCTGACGGTTATATTTAGTAAGGGTGGATATGCGTTAGTATTTTCCACTCTAGCCACGTTCTGCATAATCCTGGAATATATAGTTACAGTATTTGTTTTGATAATTTTAAAGGCTGCAGATCAGATTGACATTCAATCCACGATTTGACCGAATCAGGATCAGTTTCTAATTTGCCGAATCCGAATGCGAACCTTGGATTTTGCAAATTTCCGATATATCGATAATTTATCTCAGAATACTAACGCAATGACCGCCGCGTTACTTTTAAACGGTGTCCCAGTTTGTGACCTGAAACCAACAAAATTGATTTATAAAGCAAGTTATTCATAATTTTTATTGTTTAGAAATGTAAGCCTATATATTGCGGAACATTGTTGTATTCAGTTTATTTATAACCGAATGCTAAACACTTTTTTTACTGAATCCAAATCCAAACTTTCGTTGCCACCCTACTGCAGGTGTGTAGAAATTTAAATTCTTTTGGGAACTCAGTTGCTTTAGTGACAAATATTTCGCAGTTGTTAAATGTTGCGTGTTATTTGTGCAGGATATTGCAGATTTTAATTGGTGTCCGTTGTTATATTGTAGTGGAATATGGATTATAAACTCAGTCATTTGAATTTAATCAAGAGCAATACAAACGTTAATTTCATTATTACCACAATTTAAGACGATTTATGCATTGTATATAATGTTCTTGCTCGATACGAGTATAGTTTACAGAATAATTTTGCTGCAGAGCTTTATATGGCACTGCATTAACACGTTAATTTTTTAACTAGGTGAAGGTAAAGCTCTTAACACCATTTGTAGGCCATTTAGGCGTACCTATTATTTCGGAGCTGAACTGAGGTTAAACAGAACCGACTGTCATCAGCAAAAGTGTAAGTAAGTATAGGTAAACATTTTTACTCGGCTTGCGCTTTAGCCGCGGACATTATATTTTTTACCCGCGAGTATATATACACGTGTGCTCGATACGAGTATAGTTTACAGAATAATTTTGCTGCAGAGCTTTATATGGCACTGCATTAACACGTTAATTTTTGAACTAGGTGAAGGTAAAGCTCTTAACACCATTTGTAGGCCATTTAGGCGTACCTATTATTTCGGAACTGAACTGAGGTTAAACAGAACCGACTGTCATCAGCAAAAGTGTAAGTAAGTATAGGTAAACATTTTTACTCGGCTTGCGCTTTAGCCGCGGACATTATATTTTTACCCGCGAGTATATATACACGCGCAAAATTACTTTACCCACTCGCTACCCACCTTTACCCGCCCTTATTTTTTGTTTTGTTTTCAGTACAACACCGTTAAGTGAAAAATGTAACACAGTACCCTTAAAAGGTACCGGTGAAAATTTTTCCTAGTCTGCTGAGCAAGCTTGGTCCGTTGTAATTAGTTGGTATTCAGAATAAAAGCTTTCTGAGTTGTAGTTGTATCATGTATTGCTGTCATTTGTGCTCAAATCAGCTCTCAAGACCGTTAAAATAAGAACTAAAACCATAATATTAAAAGCTGTACTCCGCAAAATTTCTATTGATACGTATACGACAAGTATTCTCGCGTGCATGGGTCTAGTTCAAAGAACCGAATAACTATTCAGTTACAACGTAATGGTGAATGAGATGGTTGCCGTTATAAGATACTAGGTCACAGATTATAAGAACTTCGGTAAAGCATCATTTTCAAAACTGCAATCTGAGCAACCTGCTTTATTTGTGAGGAATACTAGCAATGGACTTTGAACTGCTGTTTGCCGTTTTTATGAAAAGTTTAGATGAGTAAAGATTAACAAATTTTCACCCGCACCCCGCACTTTGAAATTCTTTATCCGCTAGCATACCCGCATCAAAACAAATTTTTTCACCTAGCCTGCGTTTACCTGCGGATAGCATGCAGCTCTGATCATCACGTCCAGGGTGCGACCGGATATCCGGTTCCGGTTTATTATCCGGCAAAATGTTATATCCGTATCCGCATCCTGTATCCCGTATATACCTACGTACCGGATACCGAATATTTATGGTTGTGGAGCCGAGTATCGTAAAATTGCTTTTTACAAGTAAGCTTCTTTAATATCTGGCTGCGATTACATTTTTAGCATGTCAGGAAGTTCAAGTTTTGATACGTTTTAGCTATTTCTAACTTATGTAAGCGAGCTTGAGTTAAACACAGTTTTACATTAATAATATTTCAGTTTATCAGCAGCAATTATGAATTTTACAACAGACGAAAGCCTTTAGTATGCTAACGAATTTTTAGCTGGTGTCAATTACGTATAGCTTAATTGGACTATTTAATTAATGAACTAATGTAAAAATAAATTTGGTTTAATCCGTTATTCAAAAAGCCCAAGAAACTGGTTTCTTTTGACATCAAATAACATCATGGATCCCGTGTCCTCCTTCGCCTTTGTATACAGTTGTCTTGTGATTGGTTTCACTGCAATCAGCGTTATACAATCGTTGTTAAACGTTTCACTTGGTATTCGTCGGTTTTATATTGAAAGTTTATTGAAACTTTTTGATTGGTGCCGCGAAAAGTGTGAATGGAACGAGCGCGCTGTGATTGGTGATTTTACAGATGAAGATGAAAATGAAGCCACCAATGGAAATGCAGATAGCGATATGGTATGTTGTTACAAATCTGATGGATTTTGCATTTTATCCCGATAGGAAATTGTTCTGTTGTAGGACCAGTTTAAGTTTGTTTCGATAACTAAAGCTGGAAAAACTATATAGTTCATGCTGCCGAAGGAGTTTACGGGATATTTTGAAGGTGATACTTTATTTCATCCGTGCTGTTTACCGTGCTACCGTAACACCGTATATTATTACTGGTGCTAAAATGTAGTGCGTCTCGGAAACGGAACTGGAAAATAAAAATGAAAAATACATGTCACCTAAAAATTTATTCTAATTTTCATTTTTGCAATATTGTTGGTGAAATGACCTTAGTTGGAAAGGTACATAAAATTAGAAGTTTAGTGTATTTTGCTGGCCCCGGGGCATCTCTAATATAATATATTTTAGAGATGTAAAAAGGACAGGATTTTATCCGAGGCATGGGCCCAGGCCAGCAAAATACACTAAACTTCAAATTTTAATGGTATTAATATAGCAACAGCAACCAATCACACGGTCTAAACATGTCTTGGGCTATTTATTATATATATTTATCCCACTTAACATTTTCCCTCCGGTTTAGCTCCCCTCTCATGATCTCTCACCCCGATTATTTTTACGTTATTTACTTTTTTGAGGAAACAACATCTTTAGTATATGTGAATTAAACATATCCTCTCGATCGTATGTGCTTATTTGTAGGCGTAACTAAATACTGGCTAGTGCAACCAGTGGCGGATCCAGGATCACAAAATGGGGGGGGGGGCAAAATTTCACAGGTAATAAACTTACTTTTGACCCGCACACAAACCACGAACTATTGCCACAAAATTGCTATATAATTTTTGTCGAGATGCTGTTTGGGGAGGCCACGGCCGGGGTGGCCCCCCCATGGATCCGCCATTGAGTGCAACTGACGCTTTATTGAAAATTCTGCAACCCCCCCCCAACTGGGGGGTTCCTGGTTGATGCCTATCACTCCACCGAGACCAAGCGAATGCCCTGTACATAATATATAAGCATTTATCGCAACCGGGTCGTTATATACGTACCTACTTAAGAGACATTTGGTTCTTCTTCTCTGCGCTCGAATACCATTGAAAACGGAAATTTTACGTATGTGTAAACACAGTATTTAGAATGCCAAAATCGTGAAAGAAATACAGCAGCTGGGAAAAGTATGACAAATAATGTAGTATTACACAAATTGAAAGTTTTTGCAATACACGCTCAGACAATTTTAGGTAAATAGGTTAGATTATTGTGCAGGCTGGACGTGAAACATTACAATTGATATTGTGACTCTATGTTCGTGATTTGGGTTTTAGCAGTCGGTATATTTCATTTGTGTGGTTTCATTACCTAAGGAGTCGGAAAATCCAACAGTATTCGCCAATCAGAATCAAGTATTGGATCGCTTCGGTTCACAACCAGGCACAGGATCGAGGCGAAAAACTTCGGTTGCAGTCAATTTGCAAACGCGATTTGGTGTTCATTGGTCAGATATGGTACGGCAGATGTTTCCAAAAGAAGTTCAAGTTGGTGGAGCCGGTGGCGAAAGGAGCAGAACAAACAGTGGTAGTGGAAAAGGAAATGGAAAGTGAGTTTGAGCTATATAGCTAATGAACTGTGTTATGTTTCTCTATACAGAAGATTTGTCATTAAGACTTCAACCGTGGAAAATTCGCCCTGGGGAAATTTTTTTCTCCGGCATGTTTGTCCTTGAAAATTGGTCCTCTATACTCGCCCCTGGAAACATCATTCCCGAAATACTTTTTTCAAGGAATACAAGAAAGTAACAGTTTCTTCCATTCACGTTAAAGTATTCGACATGTGATATAATGCTCAACTACAGGCTAACAGATTTGCTCTAGGTATACACCGAGTTATTCCTACGTTGCATTTTATTCAGCCACAAAAGGGGGAAGCGTGGCACGATTGATTAGTGAAAGTTGTAAGTTTTTATACTGAAATTCTCCAATCGCAAACTATTTGGAAGGCATACATTGAAAAACCTCGGGGATTACATATCGGGGACGAATTGTTTGAGACGAAACCTTAAATCTGATTATATTTCCATCCCTCTGCTGTGGAACGTGTTCCAAAGATCACTCACTGATCACGCGAAAGCCAATCATTTTATCTATTATGAGAACTGGTTTCGCATTTTTAGCCTAATATGTACTTATGAGTACGAATTTTTGAATGACGAATTGTCAGGGACAGATTCTCCGAGAATAGTTGCCTTTTCAGTTTTTTGGAATTGAAGTTTGCTATTAATACGTACTGTATTTCCAGCTTTCTCAAGTGGATGTCCGTTTTGTGGGATCTTGTTGTTTTAGGATTGTAGAAGAACAGAGAGCTAAAGGGTTTAGGGCAGGAAAGTATGTAGGTACATTCGGATTCAGGATAGATTGCTTGATACTATTCCTAAATTTTGAACGCTTTATTGCTTGTTAAACGCAAAGCTAGCGCATTAGATTGTTATGTTGAGTCCGGCAGTAGATTGAGAGTTATCGTCATAGTTGAAGGCGAATAAAAACTTAAAAAGATCTTTTGGATTTTTTGGTGTTTTTGTAAAATTTACTGGAAGTCTCTTTCCGTAATGCAACAATGTAGCATTTCATCGGACATGTGCTTGAGTCTGAATACTGAACCCCAGTTACAAAATACAGATAATTCGATTGCAAATTGACAAACAAGTGATGCGTAATAAATTCCCGCGGGTCCTAGCATTTTTGCAATCCAACCACAAGTCGTTTGTATAAATTCCTTGAATAGCTTGTGTGGGAATTTCATAAGTAACATCATTGAAGAAACCGAAAAGCAGTTGCCGAAACAGTCAGCAGTTAGCTAAATACTATTTATTGTCGTTTAGATCACAGGCGAAATTTGCTCCTTCAAAGTATTTGTCAACGCGTTGTCTTTTGGATCAGGACGGGTTATCACCGTTTCAAACAAAAATATCCAATTCTGATGCACAACGATTGGCAGACGCTGGAACCGCTGCTGCTCATGCCGAGCAGGAAGTTAGTGCGGGAGTTTTAGGGGACAGTTCTTGGATTTGCAATTTTAGGTGCGTAGCCAGGATTTAATTTCGAGAGTATATCCTCTTGTAGAATTTTTTTGCGGGAGAGCGGACTTCTTGTACGCCTCTAGCTGGATTTCTTTTGGTGCAATTCAACAAACGTAAACATTGTTTAGAGCATAATTTGGATTAGCTGCACGAACTTACGAATTGTTGTCAAATTTTATAATTATAAGGGCACCCTTTAAGTTGGAAATATCTTGTACACAATGCTGCTGCAAGTTTTGATTCTAATTTCATTCCGAACAAAATTCAGGATGTTTCATTTATTCGACAAGATGCTGTCAAACTTCAATCAAGCGCGATAATAAACGAAAGGTCTCAAGGATCAAAAATTCAAAAATATGAAAATTATATTAACGTTTAATGAAATTGTCTTAAAAATTTCTGAATAATTGCGTCTTAAATTTGTGAACAATAATACAGAAAACACAATCACGTTTTAAGGTATGTAGGTTGAAAAATTAATTTTTTAGCTCAAGGTTCCTTTGGTAGATTTAACATGCGATACTTTTGATTTGTGTCGATGGGGGATGGAAGCAATTGTGACTGACGAGTTTACCGAGTCAATCAATGTTGCTGGTGGGTGCCGCCATGAGTAGATGATCGCTTGTTTAACAAGAGTATGCAACTAAGTACATTCTGTGTGAGGAAAGACTTTACCTAGCACGCGTTGCGTTTCTGCCTTTTCCTGTTAACTTTGGGGATCGTCATCACACAGTTATCTTAGTATTATGGTTATTTTCTACACCACAAGCAACATCTACCACCCCCAATTCAGGGGGCAGAGTCAAAGCGCAACGGGTAAATTTTGTTCCATGCACATTGGCAAGTTGCATACTCTTGTTTAAATTGTTATTAGGGAGTCCACTGATTGAACCTTTATAATAAGTGTGTAGTGCATAAGTTACAAGGATTATGAAATATTACAGTAGCAGGTAATAAATTGAAGTAAAATTTTTTGAGAAGAAGTTGAGTCATCTAAATTAATTAGCAAAATGGGCTATGTCAGGAATATCTCAAATTTACTTCAATTTTTTAGATGTAAAAAAATGTTAGTTTCGGTGTAAAATTTGTAATGTTTTCAAATTTTGTTAGCTTATGTTTTGAAAAATTATAGTTGTTGCAACGTTGTAATTTTGGTATTTGTCAAAAGTCTAAACTCAATCTATGCATCTGACTGCAGTTATTTTTAATGGGTTCTGAATGTTTCAGAACTCGAGTCTTGGAATCTGATGACACGAACTGATTTAGGCTACTCGTTCATTTCGATTAGGTTGACATTGGTTTGGCTTGCGGCGTTCGTTGTACGATACTTGGTTCTGCTGCCAATTCGTCTATGTATATTTGCGACAGGTGATATGCTTATGAACAATTTATTAAAAATACTAGGGATATGCCGATACTAAAATTTTTGCCGATACCGATGCCGATTCTTATTTTGAAGTTTTGCCGATGCCGATTCCAACTTTATTACATGATGCTTAATAAACAGATAAGACTTAAACCGTATCCATCATATACAATTAAAATTTTGTAAGAACAGTTCATTTCAAGAATTAATTTTTTCAAACACAAACACAAGAGAGATAACAGTTTCCTGACCAGACACACTGGTATGCGCCCAGAAATGAAATTGATAGCATTCTAACTGTCTGTTATGTGCAAAAAGTATCAGCAAAGAATCGGCAATTTTTTTGCTACACCCTACGTTATTAATTACGCAATAACATACGGTTGTACCTGGTGCTAGACATTGTAAGTTTGACCGTCCGGAGGAGCCCACAGAAGGTTCAGGTAGTCTAAAATCTTTGCATCATTAACAACCCTTCAGGTAGTCTAAAATCTTTGCATCATTAACAACCCTTCCTGCAAATTTTTAGCCGCCCCTAGCATGTTGAGCTGGCTACAGAATATGATTGTAAAACATATGCTTCGTTTCTTTACAGCTTGCATGTTTATTTTTATCGCATCATTGTTGATTGCACCGCTCAGCGAAGGTGATTTTAAACGACGCGCAGATCATACCATGAATGCAATATTCTTTAAATTGCTTGCACGTTCTGTCTCACTGTACGTCACGTATCATAATTGCGAAAATCGTGCTCGTCCTGGTGGTGTTTGTGTTGCAAATCATACAAGTCCTATTGATATGATAACGTTAGCGTATGATCAGTACTATTCACTTGTCGGCCAACGGCATACAGGAATCTTGGGATTCTTTGAAAATGCGCTCGCACGCGCATCGCAACATATTTGGTTTGATCGGTTTGAAAAAAGCGATCGAACGTTGACGTTGAAACGGTTGAGGTTAGTCAGAATAAAGATCACTATTTACACGTGCAAATTTTTCTGGTATCAAATAGGATGCGACCGGATATCCGACTACAGTTTAATATATGGCGAAAACTGATATCTGTATCCTTTTTCGGTATACGGTTTGAACATACCTGATACCAGATATTTACGTTTGTGTTCCTGAAAATCAAAAACTGCTTTTTACAACTGAACACACTTATTTAACATTTTCTTGGGAAAGCATTTCCAGGCAGGCTAACAAGTAGGTTAAGTTTTTCACACTGAAGTAAAACTGAAAAGTCAAGCTAACAATTATTAATTTTGATTTAGTAGACATACATTTGGGCGAATCCAGCACTTCGGACAGTGCTCAATATTGAAATGATATCCGGTTAGCACCCAGTTCCGGTAAAAAAATCTGCAGCTTTATGAAATAAGGTATTATGTAGATGTAGTAAGCGTGCATTCTTGAAAATCTATCGCTCACTCGTGGCTGGTGCTGTAATTATAAGAATATCGGTGTAGATTCAAATAATTTATAATACAGCATTGTCTTCATTTTAGGGAGCATACTGCAGCGAACAAAGCTCCGATTATGATATTTCCTGAAGGCGTGTGTGTCAATAATACAGCTGTCTTGAAATTTCGGAAAGGCTGTTTTGAAATTGGAGCGCCAATATATCCAGCAGTGATTAAGTATGATAGACGCTTTGCTGATCCGTATTGGGCTGAAGAAACACTTGTTCAGCATATTTTTAATATTTTGACCAGCTGGGCTTTGAAAGGTACAACTCGTTTCTGTAGGTCTGGCTTGAAATGAGTGATCTGATTTTAAATGAGTGATTACAGTGGCAGTTATGATTTAATGCATTTTTTTTACGAAAAAAAGCGAAATGTTTTGCAGTATTGCATGGTTTTTGTAGGGTTTCCAAGGCGTCATTGTGTGTAAAGTATGCATTCAGGCTAGCATACTATTATTATTATAATTGTACTATATTGTAGTATGATAATTATTTGTGCAATTTATTATTGAACTGTGGAGATTGAAAAATAGTGCATTTCGAATTTTCGCCAACTTTCAGTGGATGAGTGGGGTAATGCCAAAACCATGATAAGTTTATAACTATAATTATCTAAAGATAATTTTATTAAAATTTAAATAAAAACCTCAATTTCAGTCGATGTATATTATCTGCCTAAAATGACACGCAACAACGACGAAACTGCAATTGATTTTGCGATTCGCGTCAAAACTGCAGTTGCAACAAAAGGCGAATTTCTTGGCGTCGATTGGGACGGAACACTGAAGTATTTACCGGTTCGTCCAGAAGTTATTGAAGCGATCCAGTTGCATCTTAAAACGCGTGTTGAACTGCTCGGTCAAGACGTTTTCGATATCAGGTTACCGGTTGCGAACGGATCAGCGTCACTTGTGGTGGAACAGCCAGCGAATAAGCCGGTTAGACAATGTTGTGAAGTTGAAATTCAAACTGACCCTGACGTTCTAGAAATGATTCTGGATACGAAAAGAAATGCCTTAGGTCAAAACGAAGGCAGTGGTCGATCTCGTGAAGTGTCAATTGGAACCGGAGACTAAAACTTGGTTGGACTTACTAGATGTGGTTGGACTTAATTTAACTTGCTTAGATTAGGCTGGAGTGGATTGAAACATTGCGCAGTTTGAAAATAGCAGATGAGCAAAAATTGTTTGCGACCCGGAAAGAATGTAAGTTGCGGAGGGGTTGATTAAAAAAGTGGGTGCAGCTGCAACAAACTGATTATGGTTGGAGTGGAGCAAAAATATTCTGGCTCTCCGCAAGACGCGTAGAACTTGAAGGTATAAGATTTGAAGATTTGAATGTTGTCAATAGGGTTAACTGCCGTGAAGAAATGATACTATAGTAAAAATTAACATTTCTGTTAAATGTACCATGTATAAAAGGGCTTCAATTATTGTTATAAATTGACTTTGTACAGCTACGGTTTGCACAGGCCAATGTCACGTTTAGGGCTGTTCCGTTTTCTAGTGAGAATACAAAATGGTGTAGGCTAAAACTAACATTGGTCGTCAGCGTACATCCTGCGTTACATACATCTTGTGATAAACAACGGTAGGTACAAGTGATAAAACTTGCAAACGTGCCAGATGCAAACACATCTTGTGGAAAGTCCAAGTCCGTTGTCTCAGAATTCCGGGAGCTGTCAACGACTTTGCCATTTCGTTCAAGCTGTCTAGTTATTAAATTTATATGAGACGCTATCAGTTTGGTTTTAGTTACGTATAGTCCTTTACAATTGCGCATAACGTTTATTTAATACAGATAAGCTGCAATTGTACGGTGTTTGTTTACTGTAAATTAAAATTTTAGTGATCCGCTATTTGTTATTTAAAATTTTAGAAAGTTCGTTGAATATTTGCATGTCTAAACTTGTATTGACTGAGAAATAAATGATCTTGTAAACTTTTGTATGTCAATCAAGATTCGTTTTCCGTGTTAGTTTCTTTTCTTTTGATGACTATCTGCTCCCGTTATTTTTATTATCCGTTTACACCCTGCTTGGCAGTGACTGTTGTTATTATCAGAGATGCACGTTACTCTCGAGTACGGGTAAGAAAATTTTGGCTCAGGTATACCCGCGAAAAAAGAATTTCAAGACGCGGGTAATGATTTGTGGTTCTTTATCAATTAAAGTCAATACTCCCACGCCCAAAATGGAATACATACACACTCCAGAAGTTCTAAGAATATCACAAACCGCTTTGACGCAAACCTAATACTTACCACTGTCACCCCAAAATGAAATAAAAGAAGGAAAATATACGATTCCCTTACAGGTAGTATTACTAATAGATCAATAAAACCACTGTTGATCGACAATTTCAATCCCTGGACAACTACCACCAAAAATTTCTTCCAAGTTACTATGAAACCTTAACAAGATTTTTTAGTTCAGCCAAGTACCAACAGGTTCCCAGAAATTAATTATTATGTTTGTTTCACACAAACACTAGACGAATATCACGTAATTTCTCTCGAATACACGATTCCGTTCTTAGTAAAAATAAAATAGACAGATATGGTACCTTTACAGGATCAGAACTTTTTGTACACAACTCAAAATCTGCGCTGCTCACCTATTAGTACCTACTCTATAGGTATATCAACAAAAAATTCCAGTTGCAAGCTTTAACAGCTTAACTATACGCCAAAATTTCGCTTCGAAACGCACACCCAAAATTTTAGTACAAAATACACACGCGTTACTCGCGTTTCGTCAATTCAAATCACTTAGTAATTACTTAAAACAAACGCTATTCGCTAAATCGGCCAGATCAGAAGCGTCTCTTGCAATCAAAATTAAGACAAGTGAACCTTAACAGACGCGTAATCAAGTACAGATATTCAATCAAACCGGCGCTAGTAAAGCCTCAATACAATTCAACAGCACTTCCCCGAATATATACATTCGCTCTCAACGAATAGTGCCAAGCGCATATATACGCGCTATTTTGAAGGTTAATTAATAGATGAAAAACTATAGAATCTTTACAGATTCAGCGCATACCATTGATGTCGTGATTAATCAAGGTTTTCTTAAAAATTTTGCACGTAAAATTCACGAAAAATTCACTAAAAAGCTGTTTTGTCGTCGAAATCGTCGAAATTAAGTTTTAGTACAGTTTCTGAACTTTCAAAACCCCTAAAAACTCTAAAATATTATGTTTTGACCCAAATCCCTTAGTTTCAAAACAAAATAATTTTCCTCGATAATTTCTCAGAAATCTACAAAACCCCACTATTTTGACTTCGCAGGGGCTTTCGAGTGTATTTAAGGGGGCTAATCTATTGGTCTTTAAGAAAAAAATTCATTCTGCACAAATATAAGCATCCACACTTATATGATCACTATCCGTAAGGAGGCCATAATTTTAAATCACAACTTAAATGCATCACTAATTTATAATTACTACTGTCACCGGCATCCCAAGAACACTGTGCTCTGTTAAACCATACAAACTGCAGCACTGAGATTACCGAAGAAATGCTCATACGTCATATGTTATCCCGACTGTAGCCTACACAACGAACATTGGACATTTTTCCAAAAAGGGGGTCAAAATTTGTCAAAAATAGTTCATTTTAAGGGTTTGTCTAAATTATTTGCAAGAAAACAAAAAAATTTATTTGTTAGTATTGGTTGTTCATTATTCCGTGAAAAAGAACCACACGATTTTTGGTAATCACAACCGGCACTAGTCAGAATGTTCCGCTAAAAATCCCTACTTAAACGCAATACGACTTTATCTTATTAGCAATTTTTAGATAACACAGAAATTTTCGCAGTACACAATAAATACAATCTGCCCCGCATCGCACTCGAAAACATATAGCACAATAATTACACACCAGCACTCCTCACAAAAAAATCGCTGCACATTATATGCATTCCACGTATACATACCTACACGCCGTACAGCCATACATAATAATGGGGATAAGCCCAACAATTCCCACAATTAAAAACCAAGGGGTGGTTGGCCTAACACTTCTGCCACCCTACGTTGCAGTATTGACCTAAATAAGAGGGGTAATAAGAGGGGATCCCCATTTTGGGCCCGAATCAATAACAGTCCGTATCACTAATAAGAGTCCGTAAGCGGATAGAGTCCCTAAACCCTAATTAGAGTCCACAAATGTCAATTAACCCTAATTGTAGCACCTGAATGACTCCAGGACCAAATAATTTGAGTTCGAAACTTTAAAGCGTACGTAAATTTTGAAAGTACATTCCTACGTATAACCTTTTATTATCGCTCAAACTATTGAAACGAGACAAATATATGTTTAATTCAACAGATAGTTGCAGTACCGGATATATATCAGTAACGAAGGGCGGCGGAGCGTGGGTGAAAAATAAATAACAGTCCGCAACCGAATAACAAAGGGGGTACCCTGTGTAGAGGCCAAATAAATATCAGTCCCCCCTCTTATTCGGGTCAATACAGTATAACACTCCTGTAATGTGGTGTTAAATCGAAAAATATTTGTGGCTTTTTAATAAAAGACATGCGACAATAGCTAGAAACAAGCTGCATTGCCGGAAACGTTCATACCGAAAGCATCAAATTTCTGTAGAAGAAATATCTGTCAGCGCTATATTTCGAACCACAAAAAGTTATAAACTTAACGAATAGTTAATAAACTAAATTACAAACTAGTGGAAAAAGTGCTCCTAATAGTCGCTTGTAAAGTTATATGTTTCTTTATCTCAACATGTAAAAGTATAAAACTAGGGTTGAATCCTATTTCAAAGATGTCTTAAATTCAAACCAACTAAACCTACAACGCGTTTAATTTTGACAACAGTTTGCAGACTGCATTAATGAAACATATTCGCAACTTTACATGGCAGTAAGTCTTACTCGCCAATAGAAATATTTTTATCTGCGCAGAAAGGGTATTTAATCAGTAAACGTTGTATCAAAGTCTATCGGGATATGTTTTTCCGGTAATGATTAATGTTCGTTTCCGTTATAGAAATGCAGGAATTCACTTGCTTTTTTAGCCATTGTTAGTTGTAAATAACATAAAAAATCAAATATTTTTAAAGTTTTATCCTTGCATAGCCGTTTTGTGCTTTCGATATTTTGGTCACTATCTGTTTCTGTTTAGTACTCTCTGGTTACACTCTGACTGCTAATTAAAAGCTTAAGCCCGGTTACCAATTAGTCTATTGCGCTGTCCCGCGGGTATGCGAAATGTTCCTCGTAGATGCCACGACATTGATGTAATTTTGTAGTAACTATCTATTAACTTTTCCGGCGTAGAGTATGCTAAGTGCAATGGATCAAAACTGTGTTTACCAATTTCAACGCGCATTGTTTGCATTTTATTACGCACCTGTGTGCGTAAAATTTGTTCAAGACATGAGAGCCTCTTCCAGTTAATGCGTAAATATTCGAAATCTAGCGGTAATAGTGAGTTCCAATCCTAACTTGAAATTAGATTTCAGATAAAATTAAAAATATTTGCGAGGAATCGGTCAAATTTGAAATGACAAAATGCACATCTTGTGCCATTTCAGAGTCTTCATGCGTAGACAAAAATATTTCTATTGGCGAGTAAGCCTTACTGCCATGTAAAGTTGCGAATATGTTTCATTAATGCAGTCTGCAAACTGTTGTCAAAATTAAACGCGTTGTAGGTTTAGTTGGTTTGAATTTAAGACATCTTTGAAATAGGATTCAACCCTAGTTTTATACTTTTACATGTTGAGATAAAGAAACATATAACTTTACAAGCGACTATTAGGAGCACTTTTTCCACTAGTTTTTTCATTTTATATGTTAATGCTAATTAACCTTTCTCTCAAAATAATGAAGTGGATTTACTTCCTCTACGGTATAAATTACAAAAAAATTTGCAAGCGTGTATTAAATTCTCACACTAGGAACTCTTGAAACAAACAGAGCTATGAATTTACTAAGAGAAAAGCAAAATTTTCCAGCGCAAATGGAAATTAAATAAATTAACGCAGCAAAACATAAAACTTTTAATGACAGTTGGCTTAAAAATATATTAAGCTAAGTCTTAAATGTGAAACAGCTCTAAATTTTACAAACAGTATATACCGAAACTCACGAAAATCGTCAAAAATTTAGTTCAATATTCTGACAGAGGTTTGAATACAGAATTTATTGTTGCCAGCTTCAACTACTTTATTGGTGAAGCAATACAATTGTACCAAAAAAAATTTACACAATAGCATTTCGGATATCCGGATACATATCCGTGTATTTTTCACATCGGGATATCCGGAAATCCGGTGCCCATGTGTAAATACAGTAGAAAGTGAAAACTAAAATCACATCATAAACCAGCAGAAGGCTCACGTACTGACTACATCATTGAAGCAAACAAACTTAAAACAACAGTAATATCGTTTATAGATCAAACCGATAATTCCAACAAGATAAAGTAATAACCACAAACACTAAAACAACGACCTTCAGGACTACTGGCTGCACTCTTGGCTAGAGGTTTTCTACGTCGGAAATTTGAAAACCCCTTTTCTAAACATTGCACTTTGTTCGAAGTGTACGGTCAACTGGGCTGCCCTGGAAAAAACTATTCAGCCATGCGTGTTGAAAAATATAAAACTACCGACATCGAGAGTACATTACGACAAAATGTTTGAAATATGTTGTTTTTTATTTTTAGAAACATAAAATGTTGATGTCTTATAAGCGCACCCAATCTTATGTCGTAGGTCTTCGATACACTAACCACAGTGTGCAACTGGATACCAAAAACTGACGGAGCCGGAGCCGGATAATCTAATCTCCGACCGGAGACGGATAATGAATTCAAATCTAATACAAGATTGCATTTAGATATCAGAACGTAGCTTACAATGTTTTCTTCCGTGGTTTACAATACCCAAACTGTTAACTTGACAAAGTTGAACATCTCACACCAATTTATTTTTACGACCATATATCATTCTACATTTTCGTAGCGTTGCGTTCAGCTGCAATATATTCGTTCGGCTCATGTCCCTTTTAAGGGCGTCTAGTTTTCTGTAGGTCAGAGGTGAGTTAGATCAGGGATGGGAGTCTAGGTCTCATTTTCGGCAAGTCACTGTATTTGGCACGTCTCGGTTTCGTGAGTCTCGGTGGTTCGGAACCGACACTAGAACTCGAAGATTCAGCAAATACTGGTAGACCTGCAAAAACCAGATGATACATATTATTGAAGCAAGTAATGCCTGATGAATACAATTTCGCTATGAATCTATGAATTTTCATAGTTACGCAATACTTATTACTAGATATTCTGAAAACACACCAAAAACTATGAAAAAACAAAAACGACTTAAAAAGTATTGGAAATAATTTAGTTTGATAATTTTATTTTTTTGGTGATGACCAGAAGTTGATCGAGACCGAGACGATTCATGGCCGATCTCAGCACATACCTGGTTCGAGTTAAAGCTGTTATTTTAGCTTAGGCTTTGACTTAGTTATAGACTTATTTTTACACTGAAGTTTTGACTTAGCCTTAGGACAAATAGAAATATGCTGAGACATATTCTGTTTTACGCCCCTAGAATAACACTCGTCATCTATACCTGGATTTTAGTGCTATTGTAACCAAATAAAGATTGTGAACGAACACGGTCACCTGCAAACATTTACATTACATGTGTGACAGAAAAATATGTAAAAGTAAAGTACATTAGTTCGATTGTACTTAGCATAATTACAAATCATGGTATAAATTTTTTGAAGTTATAAAAGCAATATCCGGCAAGTTAATGAACTTGCTGCAATGTGTGCTTTGTTGGCTTCAGTCATGTTGACAACCGCAGTTTAGTTGACGTTCAGCATTCTGCTGGCATACAATTGAATACTTTTCACCTAAACGAAAAATTAAAATAAACATTGCAAAATCCCGACTTATTTACTTCGTTTTTGCAATGGTCAGATATGAGTATGCAGTAACGAGCTGCCGTTTTAGCATGAAAATAACTACTCATTTTTTCGGCACTCCTGCAAAAAACGTTCCGACGTCGATAGTACTGAGCATTTTGAAATATACATGCTCTGCATTGCTAGGTATACAAAAATGACGCAAGATCAAACTTCCACCATCTGATTAAAATAGGTTTAACAGCATGGACATTAGAATTGTTGCATTATACAGTTAATAAGTAAAAGAAATTTTTAATAGGTTTTTACGTAATGGGCTTCTACAATACACCTGGATTGCTAATTTGATATCCGACGCATGACCGAAACAAGATTCATGAACATATACAAGTAACACGCCACTTCCCAATAGCTTACTTTGCCAAATTTGTCAAAATATACCATCACAATTTGATTATCAATGCATCTTGGAACGGTAAGCAGAAACTATTGAAGTTCTGCGCTGTAAAAGGAGTAATTTGTATTTTATTACCTACATAATAATACTTATGAATATTCCCTATACGTCAGATTGACGTTACCTTTATAGTTATCTTGTTCTATGAATAAATTATACCCACTGACTTTTATATGTGCATAGATTATAATTATTAAAGGTAATTTAAATTTGGGACGTGCAAATTTGGCTAGTGCTCATCTACCAGGGTATAATAGGATACCCGTTTTTGTGTCTGGTAAAAATTGGTGTCTATTTTCGTCCACAAATACCGGATATTGTGCTATTTTTAGGCCCAAAATTGGTCGGAATTTTCCGTTATATATGTTGCTATTGCCCGATATGAATTAAAACCATACGAAATACGTCCAAACTTTAAAAATTCTGGTGAATTTGCCATTTTCTAATTTTAAAAGGCCCGATAAATTTTTGCTCGCTTCAATTTTTTGGTAGAAACTTTTATACTTCAATATCTAT